>JAXQGP010000054.1:0-69524 GCA_037040125.1 Kazachstania sp. M6911
TTGCTTAAACTATTTACTTTCACATCTTAAAGTTCTGAAAAAGGAACTACCTCTCTTAGTATTATTGTATCTTAAATCCTTTCTTAATTAGCAGGTTATAAAAAATTAAGAAATATACTCTTTTTCACAAACTACACTAACCTTTGTGTTAAGACAAATATTATCAGGATAGTTATTTACATATAACCCTGATACCCAGTTATTTTTTTTTATTACTTAATTAGTACCGTTTGACACTTAGATTGACAAGTTACTATAACGTCATCTGCAAAACTCTACTAATTTCAATAACTATTTCGTTTGTTAAACTCCGTCTTTTATTTTTTCTTACCTCTCTCCCCTAAAGGGTATAACAGAAAAAAAAAATTAGCGGTGACATAAATTCATTATTAAAAGAAAGGAAAAAGGTGTCAGTAATTCATTTCTACACTTTAATTTAAAGGGAAGCTAGTGCCTTACATCAAATTTCTTTTTCTATTTTTATTTACTGTTCTTTATTATCTCTTTTGATTTAATAAGGGTACCAGTCAGAATAAACAACGAATATTTTACTATTTATACATTAAAAAGAATAAGTTTACAATTTACTATCTTTTTTTTCATTTTTATTTTTGAAAATAAAAGGATATTTAAATTTGAATTTTTATCTTTTAATATTGAGGATATTTTAACTAATTTTCCCCAAATAAAGAATCAATATTAACTATATCATAATAATCTGGAGTTTAGTTGATTCGTAATATTTTGGCTATCCATTATAATTTGCTACTCCTATCATTTTTTTTTAAGTTTTGCTATATTGATATTATTTTCTTTTTGCAATTATGGCTTTAACTAATTCAAGACCATTGCAAATTCCAACTATGGAAAGTGAGATGTTACACAATAGCACTTCTCCAATCTTTCAGTTAAGTTCTTTAAATCTCAACTCTAATTCAAGAAATTTAGCAACTAATAATAATATCGTTGCATCTTTTCCAGGTTCTGAAACTGTTGATTTACTTGATATCAACCCTGTTTTAAACCCAATTTCTACTGTTTCAGTTACTACACCAAAAAAATCTGCTAGTACTGTTTCCTTAGATTCTACACAATCTACTAGTGGTAAACCATCTAATGGTAGTAACACTAAAGCCAAGAAGGATAGTGTCTCTGCAGCTAAGAAGGATAATCCCTTAATGGAAGTTTCTAAACTGATTCCTGTTACTGGGGAACGTCCAGTTCCTGAGGATAGAACTGCTCCTTTAAATGATGATGTTTTATTTGCTGTTTTCATAATTTTATGTGAAAGTGACGTTGAACAGAATGGTTTAACCGTTAAACAATTATGTGATTTCCTTCTGGTAAAACACCCGGAAATGTCTAATTTATCTACAAAATTATCCAATTTGATCTCTGCTAAATTAAATGCTTACGTGAAAAAGATAGAGAAAGGTGAAAAGACAATGAAATATGCTATCTCTAGAGAATGGTCTAACTCTTCCCCAAGAAGAATGCTATATGTTTACAGAGGTATCCTTGCACCTGATTATAAAGAACATGCTAAGAAAGTTACTGATCAATTGAAGCAACAAATGGCTGCTGAAGCCTCCGAAGCTACCCAGATGGGTTCAAACTTATCTGCACAACAATCTTCAACGATACTATCAGCTTCATCTTCAACTAAAAATAACAAAAATAAGTCAACTACTACAAATGCAGGTACTTTACAAAGAGAACCATCATTCTTTGATGGTAACGCCCAGACTGTCACATCTAACGGTGTACAAACAATGGATAATTTGATAAATCAGAAAAATATCAGTATGTCCTCAATTAATACAGGGTTTTCTTTAAGTCCTGGTTTCAATATTCCATATTCTTCATCCCCTGTGTCTGTAACACTAAATCAAAACACGCCAAGTAAATCTACTGATATAAGTAGTGAGAACAATAACAATAAAACTAACAACAAGAAAAAAAATTCAAAACAAAAAACTAATGACCTTATGACAAAACAAAAAACAGACACTAATGATTCGAAGAAAAGGAGTAATGAAAATATGAAAGGTGATGGTAGTAACAATTCTACAATTTATAACAATAGAAATATGACAACACCGCAAAACAAGAAACAAAAATTGAATACAGCTACTAATGGTTTCAATGGTTCAAGTTCCAGTTCTATTACGATGACTCCAACTTTATTGGATGGTAGTTCTTCTTCCTCTGTTATAGGTGTTCCTATCCCTTCTAATAAGACATCATCTACTTATGTAACAGCTGTTGCAGCTACCCCAAGAATCTCAAAGTTGTTACCAAGATCAGGCTCAAGGTCAAATATCTCTAACCACATTCTGCATAAAAGTAGTAACAGTTTAGGTTCAATGTTCCATCAATTACATTCAACACCAAAGACAGATTCTGATGGTGGCTCCGATGACAATTTATCAGACGATAATGCCTGGTTAAAGATTGTCAGAGATGGTTTCTTAACTAAGGATATTCAATCCCCAGAATCCATAAGTTTAGAGGAACTTGATAGTATTCTTATCTAAGATCGTAATGGATCCATAGATATTTTTCAAAACACTAAATAAATTATGAAATTACTACTTCTCTCACATATACACATTTTATACATCATTACTAATACAATAACCGAATTCTGCTTCATAAAATCATTCACTAAGTAATTTTAATATAACGTTCTTGCAAAAAATTTCTGACTCTTCCCTTTGGAAATTCTTGTTCGATTGCCAATGACACTTGCAAAATGTCGGCCCCGAATCTTGCAGTGGAATCTGATCACCACTACAGATTTTTCACTCATCGCACGGTGAAGAAACATAACAAGGACAATTTCCAAGCAAAGTAGTCATGAGGGATGTATCACTTTCGGTGAGGAGAATCTTATAAATATTGTAAATCTGGAGCTGTAATTCTTTAAGTATTTGTTTTCTGGAACTTCTACGTTGAATATAGGAAAAGCGCAAATATCACTTTAACCCATTCATGTCAATAGTTATTTAATTAGGGTGCAGAAAAGGTAAGATATACAAAGAACTATGAAATTATTAATGTTGAGGAGGTATATGAGTAGTATCTCATCGGTACCTAGAGTCAAGGATTTTGTTGATTTATGTATTGTAGGTGGTGGCCCAGCAGGGTTGACCGCTGCTATTAAATTTAAACAGTTAGATAAAGAGAATAAATACCGTGTAGTCGTATTAGAGAAAGCTGGTGATTTAGGTTCACATACTTTATCTGGTATGATTTTAGAACCTCGTTCGATGTTGGAATTATTCCCAAATTTTAAAGAGGATTGTCTTGCAAATAAGAAAGATAACGGTGTCATGTTAGACCCTGTGACAGGTGATCAATTTAAATTGTTGACTCCATCTGCATCGATTCCATTACCATTGACTCCAGGTTTAACTAATAAAGGTAAAAATTACGTCGGTTCGTTAAGCTCTGTAGTTAGATGGCTTGGTGAGAAAGCAGAAGAACTGGGTGTCGAATTATATACAGGTGTCAGTGTATCTGACATCATTTACAATAAGGATAAGACAGGTATAATTGGTGTCGCAACAAAGGATCTAGGGATCGACAAGAATGGCAAACCGAAGGATTCCTTTGAAAGAGGTTTAGAATTTCATTCGAAACAAATCGTACTTGCCGAAGGTTGTCATGGTTCTATAACCAAACAAATTATTAACAAATTTAATTTAAGAGAGGGAAAAAATAATCAGTCATATGGTCTGGGTCTTAAGGAAGTTTGGGAAGTTAAACCTGAAAACTTTAAAAAAGGTATGGTTGCACATACAATGGGATATCCATTAAGCAAAGATTTGTATGGTGGTGGTTTCCAATACCATTTTGGTGATAATTTAGTCTCTGTCGGCTTAGTGGTCGGTCTTGACTATGAAAACCCTTATGTTTCCCCATATCAAGAGTTTCAAAAATTAAAACATCATCCTTTCTATTCAGAAGTTTTGAAAGGTGGGAAATGTATTGCATATGGTGCTCGTGCATTGAATGAAGGTGGTTTACAAGCAATCCCTAAATTAAATTTCCCTGGTGGTGTGATCATTGGTGCTTCAGCTGGTTTTATGAATGTACCAAAGATTAAGGGAACCCATACAGCTATGAAGAGTGCTATGCTAGCTGCTGAAAGTTGTTATGATGAGATTAGTAAATTACCAACCTTTGAATCTTTAGTAGAGGAGAAAGGAGAGGATAATATAGATATATCACAAGAACCATTGTTAAATATTGAATCATATGAGAAGGCATTGATGAAATCATGGGTTTATGATGAGTTATACCAAGTACGTAATGTTCGTCCTTCTTTCAATACAAAAGCTGGCTTATTCGGTGGTATGATGTATTCTGGTATAGACACTATGTTGTTAAAGGGTAGAGCACCATGGACCTTAAATTTTGGTAAAGGGGATGCAGCTGTTACAAAACCTGCTAGCAACTTTAAAATTAAAAATTATCCTAAACCAGATGGTATATTATCATTTGATATCTTAACATCTGTTTCAAGAACAGGTACTTATCATGATGATAATGAACAGTGTCATTTACGTATTGGTAAGGATCAAGATTTAGAGAAATTTACTGAGGAGACATACCCTATCTATAAAGGAATTGAACAAAAATTCTGTCCTGCAGGTGTTTACGAATTTGCTAAGGATGAAACATCTAAATTTGGTGTGAAATTCAAGATAAATTCCCAAAATTGTATTCATTGTAAGACATGTGATATTAAATCACCAACACAACAAATTAATTGGACTGTACCAGAAGGTGGTGATGGTCCAAAATACACTATCACTTAATGTCAAAGCATGCATGATATCGTGACTTTAAGCGTAGACTAATATTTATTTCATGCTTAATTATTTATTTTATTATACAACATACAAACAAAAATGTTTATATCGTTAAACATATGTTCTAACTTTTTTTATATATCTGTTTGTTATTTTTTATAATATTCATTCATTCTTACTACCGTTTGGTTTTTTGAAGAAAGTTCTTTGTGTCTTGTACATTATTTTATCTAAGATTGTACCTACCGCAAGGATACCACCTATACTTGTGATACAATTTAATAAGAAACCTGACCATGAAATTGCATGTTGTTCTCTATTGATAACTTTTAATGGTGACATATCTAACATGATAAATAAACCTGGTATACCACCTCTTTGAAATTTAACATTTGGATCATCATAAGCTTTACCACCATTAATTGGCTTTTCTTGAAATTTAGTCGAAAATTGTGCAGTTTCCACAATGATACCATCCATGTATTCATATCTTGTTGGTACGATTTTAGTATAATATGTGAAGACATGAGAATGTGTATCATGATGTCTTAGAACTTGTTTCCCATCCAATGGATTTGTTTCCAATTTCAAACTTCTTAAACTTTCTTGTTTATTTTCGACAGGTTTACCAAAACTTAGATGATTAATAATGTGATCAAAATTTAATTGTGTTTGAATGTCGTAATAATGAGTGTCATGATAATGACCATTAGCATTTTGGAACCCTTCACCTGGAACAAAATGAATATTACCACTGATTCTATTTAATAAAGTAGTACCTTTAACACGACAACCCTCATTGATATGAGTTTTAATTTTTTCTATATAACCTTCACGTTCACATTGTTCAATTGATTTCCCATCGAAGATAGTCCAACCTTTTCTATAATAAGCTTGTCTGACATCTTCACAAGTTTGACAACATACTCGGTCCTTCAATTGTTTCCCTTCATCATCGTTATGACTTTGATCTAATGCGTTGTAACATGACCCACAATAATTTTCATCGTCGCTTGGATACTGTTGTAATTGATCCTTCAATTTATAATCCATTTTTTCTAATTCATTACCTGATTGATCCAATCTGATTTTCACGAATCCTCTTTCTGACATCATTTCGTCATCATATTGAAGATAGCCTGAATCATCGATGATATCGAAGTTTAAAATATCGCAGGAGATATGTGGGAAAGTGATATCTAGATTCAGCTCTAATTTATCATTACGCTCACGATCCATCACTAACGTGGGCCTGGTGACGATTGTATTGAATTGGAACCACTCATTGATTATTAGGATTGTTGTTATTGCGAAGCAGCCTAATGTGATCAATGCACCTGTTCTAGTTCTAATTCTGACATCTTCTTCCGCTTTGGAGAATGCATCCACGGATAACAGAGTGGATTTCTTAACCAACATATTTCAAATAAAATCGTCCTGGTAGCAGTTGGAGTCTGGTATACTGTCCTGATACTTGCCAAATGGATACAGATCTTGTTGTGTGTATGTGATGTGTTTCTTTGTATGTATGTATATGATGTGACTTACGTACTGCAAAATTTCAGCTCTCAAAAATTCCGTATTACGTGTTTAAAGGCGAAAAATATGAACAAATATACAAAGGTGATATTTATATAGTAGGTACATATGCCTGGATAATGAATGAAGGATGGAATGATGCAAAATGGTTGATACTTGTGGCGATGACATTACCCCATGAATTTGGGCTCCTTGATGAACCTTACCAAGACATGCGAACTTGATTGTAATAGCGGATGTCCCGCGACATTTTGTAGCCATTTATTTAAACCTTTTCTTCTTTCCTCGATTAAATCATCGCTGAACCTGTTACCTAGGATAATTTTACCTGGTAAGCTTGATATTGCCACAGGTGGATGATTTGCCAATGCAATTTCTTTAATTAGGCATTTTTTGAAAAATTCAAAATCTGAATATCTTCTGCGTGTCTTAATCACAGAAGGGTGTGTCCCGAAGGAAGGCAAGTTAGTTCGACATACGATTTCGTAGTCTGTAAACATTTCCGATGAGTTTGACAATGTTGAGGCTCTATGTGTCCTTGGATTAATTACTTCTATCTCTAGGAAATTTTCTGGTTCTGCATACATTTCTGTTGGCTGCTGTCTTCTATGCTTATTTGGTAACATTGCATTTTCAGCGGCACCAAACGATTGAAACTGTTTCATTCTTCGTAATATGTTGTGTTGGTTTGATTCGAGAAATTGTATTATTGAAAAAAAAAAGGGATTGGATCAATGAAGTTGATATACCTTTTGTATCATGATAACATTTTATTAAGAGCGAGCGACATGTATAAAAAAAAGCGAAATAAAAGAGATATAAAAGGGGAAACTTATTAGAAAGTAAGCTAAAGCAGGAAAAAACCAAGACCAGAGAAGACAAGACAAGACAGTGCGATAATGGAAGAAAGTAATAGGGAACAATTAGAACAAATAAACCAGATGGGCCATGCAAACGAACCATCATCTGGTAATTCCCCACAACATATAAACAACAACAGGGATATTGATGAGAATAGTAATAATAATAATGGCGACGACAATGATGATGCTAATGAAATCGGCGAAGAAGAAATGAATGAAGAGTTTGATGTATTTAGAAATGTTGGACAAGGGTTAACAGGGCATTACAGAGAGATAATGATTCAGTACTGGCAAGAGTTAATCAATGAAATTGAACAAACGAATGAACCGGGATCGGAATACAAAGACGATTTTAAATCCCATTCCTTACCATTTGCTAGGATCCGGAAAGTGATGAAGACGGATGAAGAGGTTCGAATGATTAGTGCAGAGGCACCCATAATTTTTGCCAAGGCTTGTGAAATTTTTATCACAGAGTTAACCATGCGTGCATGGTGTATCTCTGAAAAGAACAAAAGGAGGACGTTGCAAAAAGCCGACATAGCAGAGGCATTGAAACAAAGTGATATGTTTGACTTCTTAATCGACATTGTACCGAGAGTGTCGACAACCAGCGGCAGTGCGAACAGCAATGATGCTGTCGGTGCTGGAACGGACGCGGCAGAATCCAAATGAAGAAGCAACGCCAAAGTGGAGACCCTGACCCGAGAAAGGGTAACACCCACACGGGCGAGGGTAAGGAAATATTGGTATGGCTCGAGCAGCGTAGCCATTGTCGTTGTTATACCAGGAGACGTAATGACACGGCACCAGAAAAGGGCATACAGCTCGCATTCCATATGTCGCCGGGCGCTAAATAGCAGCCACTGCATATGTACATACATCTATATATTCGTCATAACTGTAAATTACAATACAATATTATAAACACCTGTAAATAAACGAACGCAAGCGAACAGTCCAACGAACAATTACCGCTATATACCAAAATGTGACCTGGTGGGACACGTCGAGCGAGCAATGCAAGGCGTGACAACACATGGGGTGTGCAAGCGGACACCACGCAGCCATATACCCCACTGCACAAGTGGCAGAGCCAAGCGGCGGGAGAACACACCGGCACACACAGATATAGCCGCCGAGCAGATGCAAACACGCGAGTGCACACGCCATCGTGATGCAGTTGGGCACGCAGACCGGAATTAGGCCCTCCCCTAAGCAGCCCGGGTCACATGACCCACCGCACTGCATCGCACAGGCTGGACCGCCCAGCTCCGTTGCACCTCGCCGTAGCTGTCTATACATCCATCCTCCCTTCGCATCCGTCAGCTTCCGTCAGCACCCGCTTGTGTGTCACCCTGGCAAACTGTCACTGGTCGGTCGCCTGCTGTCGCGTTGCGTTATGTCGTCTCTGGGTGTTGCAGCTGTGTGTGCGCGTGTGTGCCGTACACAGTGACAGGAAAACTGGGAACTCGATCAACAGAGCGTTTGTGCGGGCCGCCCTTAGCATACCGTGCTATTCGCCATTGTTCGTTGTCACTTTGAAATCACTTTTTACCATTTTGCCAACTGTAAACAAGCGAGTGAGCAAGCGAGCGAGACATTGAAGGAAGAAATTTTCGCTCTTTTTTCTTTTTCTCACATGCATCGTCGTTGTTATATAAAGAGAATGGATAAAGAATACACATATCTGCAACTGTTACTTTCTTACAGATTGTCAAAGAGATCAGAGAAAGTTGTATACTAGCACAAGTGTATTGATATCTAGAGAACTGTGTTCCAAGATACTTAAAAAGCAGGTACTTAACAAGAAGAAAAACAAATACAAAGAGAAGAAGCGTCCAGCTACTGTCCTTCTTCACTAGCATTATTATTATTATTATTATTATTATAGACATACTAAACTAAAACCTTTCTCTCTCTTTTCCTACTTTGCAAAATGGGAACTTACGAAGACTTCAATTCTCCGTATGGTGTGTCAAGATCGATCCATCCTGGGGCAGTATTATTATCTCCACAGTTATCCTCATCGTCAACACCAACAAACAACATTAATAACAATGCAAACAGTAACAATATACATAATTTATCCAATGCTTTCGGCAATATGAATATTATAAACAATAGCAACATTAATAATAATACTCATACAGATATCTCAAACATTAGTAATACTTTGATAGATGATACTAATAATTCACATATAATGCACACACATACAATTAACAACAACAACCCTAATGATAACAACAACAACTCCACTATAAACATTCATAAAAACAACAATATCAATGATATTAATAATATGATGACAGCTGGTTCTGTCTCAAATAATAATAACAGCAGCAGCAATAACAATGGCTTAATCAACTTAACTCAAGATATTAATAATATTTGTAAATGGTTAACTAATATGTCAAGTGCTCAACAAAATATGGTAATGGATAATATTATTTCAATTTTAAAAGACGACGTTTTACAGTATACTAAATTAAAATTAGACAGTTTAACAAATTCAGGTTATTTAGCCTCACCACCACAACCCCCAGTTATCACATCTCCTTTATCTGTGCCGTTATTAAACGAATTAAATCTACCTACCGCTAACAATAATTTAAATTCAATGTTAAATAATGATACTAATAAATCCGACTCAATTTATCATCCTTGGTCACCTCAACCTATCCTGGAACAACAGCAAGCTAGATTGTTACAACAACAACAAAGACCAAAATCTGCAGACCCATCAAGTTATCAATTCCATCAATCCAATGATATTGGCATGATCTCTTCCTCCCTAAGAAATGATAACAACTCAACAAACAGTAACAATAATAGCAATAATAGTAATCGTCATTTAAACATTCACAATAATGCAAATTATAATAGCTCATCAGTTGCCAATAATTCAAACATTAGCACTTCACCAAACCAATATCAAAATCATATCTCTTACAATAGATCATTAAACAATCGTAAAATTTATTCGGATTCCCAATATCAACAACCTTATAGTTATCAAAGTACAGGTTTACATTCATACAATAATTTTTATTCTTTCACAAAAGCTCATCAAAATAAACATACACACACAGATGAAAACTTGTCGAATTCAAATTTACAACAACATCAAAAATCATCCACCAATACATCAATGAACCCTAAAAATTTAACTGATCCAAATTTATTATTGGATATACCAATGTGGCTAAAATCTTTAAGATTGCATAAATACTCAACAATTTTAAAAGATTTTTATTGGGAAGATTTAATTGAACTAGATGACGATTTCTTAAATAAGAAAGGTGTCGTAGCATTAGGTGCAAGAAGAAAATTATTAAAAGCATTCACAATTGTTAAAGATTTGAAAAAATTAGGCGAAATTGATCAAAAAGCGTTTGATAAATCAAGATCTAATAAAATCATTTAACAGTCTTCTCTCTCTCTCTCTCTCTCTCTATAAAACTTATATAATTTATTAATATATCCAATTACGTTTACGTAAAACTTTTCTATTTTTTTATTTTTTTATTAACAGTACATTACATACTTACATACAATTAATTATCAGTTATTTTACTCTTCCAATATTTCTTATTCTCAATAATTGTATCGACTAAAAATCTTAATTCAGGGAAAATTTCTGATAACTTATCGAAAAACTCAAATGCAAATGTATCAATGAAAAAAATTTGCCCCCGAGGGATCATTGAATATTCTTTAATTAGATTATCAACTTTAAAATTAGTCTCATTTAAAATATCATAGATTTTAATCTCTGTATCCATGTCGATATTATCACTTCGAATTAAATGTTCCTTATTAGGATATTTATCTAGCAGATCAAAACAATTGACATCATCATTGGAATTTTTTTCATCCTCATAGAATTTCTGTAGAATCGAACAATCACCGAATTCAAGCGTAATTAATAATGCCCATTTAGCACTGATCACTAGAGGTCTTGTAACATTTGAAATATCCGCAGCTTTAATAATTATACTAATTAATTCAACCAATGTAAATTCTTCACGAGTACGTTTCTCCGTTAACAATTTAATATAATCCGAATGTAGACTCATATCTGTTGCCAATATACCTGTTTCAATAATATTACTATTATCACCGTTCAAAGAATTTATTTTATTCCAATGAATACCTAACAAATGATTGAATATATTATAATGGAATGATTCTAAAATCGAGGAATTACAAGTTAATTCATTTTGCGAATTTCGAAACAACGAATTATTTGTACCAGGATGTCCAATATCATGACCCGTTGCAGCTAACGCTAATAAAAGCTTTGTCCTCGTATCCCTAGGACAAATATATTCACAAATTTGCCAACATGCTTGCATAACATCAATACAATGCCTAAAATTATGAAATTTATTAATTTGATGATACGATAATTCAATGGTAACCAATAATAAATATAATTTATTATTCGTAATAAGAATATTTGCCTCCCTAGATAATTTCTTAATTAAATAAAACCCACACTGAATTAATTCAACCGTTGTAAGATTTAATGCAGAAAAATTCCAATTCGATAACAAATCAATATATTTTGTCTCATCTTTAATCACACTATCGTGTCCTTGAATCAATTTCTCAAAATCGATATTTCTTATTATTCTTGGAATTGGTTCATACCCTTGATTGATTGATTCATCATCATTATATGTATTAAATTGGCGCATCATTGAATAAATATTCGATGAACATGTTTTCTCGGAATGGTTCATCCAATGATTCATCTTCAATACACGATTTCTAGTAATTTGTAAATCATTATCAATATCATTCAATGCTGTTAAAATTTCATCATCGTTTAAATGGGTTCCAATATCTAGAAATGCAACATTTAACGTTGCAAAAAATTGTTTAAATAATTTATTCAATTGCCGTATATTCATCTGTGGTACAATCTTATCTGAATTATAAATAATTAATGCAATACCTGTCTCATAATTATATTCGTTAGGCAGTGGTAATAATCTATCTGAATAAATTTTCAATAATAAAGAATCTAAATCAGGCAAAATTAATCTTCTTTCAAAAATTGAATTACATGATGATTTTTCTAAAATATTTAATACATTGTTAAAATCTTCGTTAAAATTTGTCTCCTTTGAAATACCTGTAATATCAGGATTACCAATTAAAAATAGAGTTGACATATCGTTTATATAGACGTCTTGATTCGGTTGTTGAAGAATGATTGAAATAATGTTCCGCTAAAAGTTTTAATGTCAATGAATATTTTATACTTCCTTTTATAAAAGACCAAAAAAACAAATTTTTTTTCTTGAGATGATTTGCAAAATAGAGTAAAAAAAAAAGTTCAGGCCCTAACGTAGTTAATTTGCCTTGATTATCCAATCTATGTCAATTGGGAAAAAGTAATAGCAATTCAGCTTTCTGTATATAAATGATTAAAATAATAAGAGGCTGCTAATGGAACACAATTTATCAAGAAGTTCCTTAAATTTATTCAACAACAAATATATTAAATAAATATAAAGAGAAGTATAAAAAAGTATCAAGTTACTAACGAAATTCCCACAGTGTAATGCAACTACAGTTTATTTGGCCCCTCAATAGTTACATATTGCACACAAACAAATAGAGACTATGATTAGAAGGATTCAACTACTTCAAAGAATATTTTAAAGTCAATCAGTTGAAGGAACAATAATTGAATCAAACTGAATTGAATTGAATTGATCAAATAGCTTTTTGATCCTTGCTAAATGGATTCAGTGTTGTGCTTCCTCGTCTCGCTATCGTCATAGAAATCAATTATTGTTATTGCGATTTTCTCTTTTTCTTTTTTCTTTTGCTTGGATAAATGGCTAATTACGCTGTGAGAGTGAGCCAAGTGAAAAATTCTGTACGTTTTGTCGTTTTCGTTTCTTTTTCCGGTCCAGTTTCCTCGCCGTAGAAAGAGACACATTATTCCTAAAATGAATTGTCCTTTTTTGTGTGTGTTTTTGTGCAAGTTACAGTGAAACTGGTGTAGAAATGTGGGATCGCATTTCAAGTGCACTTAGAAACTGTCGTTGTTATGGAGGTTCGGACAAAGAAACAGATGTACAAGCACCACAGAAAATTTCTTTTTTGCTGTGTGATAGTTTAAAGGAAAATTGCTTTTTCTTTACCATTCTATTGCTTTTTGTTTAACAAATCAGTACCCAGTGTTCTACGGGAGCCTCTCAGAAGCTGTCCTTTTGGGGCCCAACAGGGTGTTCGTGCCGTGCGATTAGTTCTGTGTATCTCGGTGAAAAAAAGGTGGGGGCATCAGTTGTTTCTTATTTCTCTTTTAGGAAATCGTAGACATTGCCTTTTATGTCGTGTTGTACGAATCACGTGAACATCCCACGTTTTTTTATTTATTTTTGTTGTTATTTGTCTCCAAACGTGGGGAGGAGGAAATTCTAAGAAATCGAGATAAAGTAACCAATTTTATTTCGTTCCGAAAAAGCGTGGGATGTGCATGTTCATGGCGTGGGGAAGCAAAAAAGGTGCTCTCAGTACAATAAGGAATATTCGCAACAGCACCTTACATATTTCTTAAGGAAAGCCGTCTATAATGGAAACGTATCTCAAGGGAATTATTAAACGATAGAATGCAGGGGATGAAGCAGTTGAAAGTTAATGATTAAAACCACTTGGTTGCTTTTTCGAATTGTGACATCGATCCTGTGGATTTATCGTCAGATCATATGACTTTACTCGCAAGTATCATTATTCGTTGAGTATGATAATCTCAGAAATTCATCAACTAACAGTTTATTAAATTGTATATTCTTAGTATATTTTTGTATTATTACTATTATTATTATTTTTATTATTATTATATGTACATATATATATTATATCAATTATTCAGTAACCTTTTCAGAAGTTTCAGACACAACTTCTTCTTTGAATTCTTCAACAACAGTGTAATCCTCTTCAGAGTCCGCTGGTAAGATATCAAACGTCTTGGAACCAAATTGTTCTTCAGTCTTAGTACAAGATTCAGTTCTATATTGAGTCCATTCGCTTAACATAGAACGTTGCTTTAAGATTAAGTCTCTAACTGCAGTATCAGCAGCCATATGATCTTGTTCACTGAATTGTGCAGACCATTCCTTCAAATTCTTTCTAACCTTCTTCTTTTCAGCATTAGACAATTTAGATTCTGGTCTGGGTCTCCAAATAAAGTTTCTGAAATTTGGAACATCTTCTTCCTTAATTAAGGCACCAGAGACATCATAAATCTTGAAACCATTGTCAACTTTATGTTTTAGTGCACTAGACCAACCACAAGCAAAACGGCCAGATGGATCCCAAGTTAAATCAGTGAAGTTAGCATTGGTAATATCAGATAATTCCTTAATAGAAGCTTCAACATCTTGAACATCATTGATATTCTTTTCACCAGCATAGTCCATATCGTAGAATACTAATTCACATTTACGCATGTTTGGTTTAATAATTGAACCAACAATAACAAATCTGCCAGCTGGTGACCAAGAAACTGTATTGAAGAATTTATCAGCTAACTTAGCAGCAATCCTCCACTTACTAACAGAGTTACCATTCTTATTATTCTTATCTTTTTCTGGAGCGAAAAAGGAAACAATATTTCTTGGAATAGATGGATTACCGTCATCTGTTTCGTCATCAATGGCAATTGTAATAAATCTATTACCATTATTTTCCCATTCAACTTCGAAGACACGTTCTTTAAATTCGATCTTTTCAACTGGAATATCCTTTGCTGTTAAACGACAAATATCTAAGTTAGAAAATTTGGTCTTACCAGATTTAGTATGTCTGGTAACATTGAAGGCCAAATATTCGGACTTGTTCTGCCAGTGGAAAGTAACGTTAGACACTTGAACGAAATTGACGGTTTTCAAGACTCTACCACGTGGAACTTCAACAACACTTGCCTTACAAGACATGTTGTTAGTTTCAGGAGTCCAATAAGCTAATAAGACAGATGGTTCATCACCCTTTCTGAATGGAGCAACTTCAACACCTGTTGGAGCAAAAGAGAAATCTCTAATACCCGCAACTTTTAAACCCTTGGAGGCTAAAGTTTGGAAATTTTGAGTAGCATCATGAACAACCAAGTTGTCACCAACCATACGGGCACAATATTTGTCATTGAATGACCATCTAACTAATGGCCAGGTAGTATTTGGACCTTTAACGAATGGGAAAGTGGCACATAATAAACCAGATGCGATATCCCAAATACAAATTTGATGACCTTCATTCTTTAAAGTGAATGGAGATTCTGGATCTTCAGTTAAAGGAATTGGATCAGCTGAAAAAGTAACTAAAAACTTTTCATTTGGAGAAACAGAAGAAGTTCTGACATTTGGATGGTAGAATCTTCTTAAACAATCAAAGTTAGCACCACCCCAAGCGGTAACACCTTGTGGATGGTAGGAGAACAAGTAACTACCCTTTGGAGAGAATCTAACGTAGTTAGAAGACCAGTTTTTTCTGGATTCAACGACGGAATTTTCAATCTTATCTTCGAATCTAGTGTTCCAGAAAACAGTGGTGTCGTTATCATTTTGAACAACAAATTGATCTCTGTTTTCTTCATCTAGTAACCAAGAAGTGATGGAACCTGAGGAGACAAATTCGGGTAATTCGGGTTCTTTAAATTCAGTATCGAAGGAATCAGAATTGTATCTTTCAACATCTTTCATAGTGTAAAGGAAAAGACGATGTTTCAAATCTAATCTCTTACCATGGTAAGCCTTAATGATCTTCTTACCGTCTTCTGGAGTAGCACATTCAACAAATAAGAAACCCTTTGATTTTTTAGTTTCTTCGTCAATTGGAAATTCCATGTTAGCAACCTTACCAGCTTTGGAGAATAAACCAGTCAATGCCTTTTGTAAAACTGGAACCTTGGAGGCTGGAATAACTGGAGCACCAGTGACAACAATGTATTGATCGAAGGAGAATTCATCTTCTAATTGGTATTCTTTCTCTAAATCGGAGAAATCGATGTCATCGACAGGAATATCTTCTAATTTGATATCTTCAAATTGAGTATCAGCCATTTTAATTCTTGATAGTATAGGTATCTTATTGTAATCGAAAATTGAAGATTAATAAAAAGTATACCTTTCTTTAAGTGTTCATGTTATTATTGTACTGAAAGATGTGTTGACATATCTAGTCTTGCGATGGACAACGATAGACAATAATTTTTGGTGTTCGCAAGTGAAAAATTTTTCGACAAATGAAAAGCGATATTCAGGGTAACGTCGCCAAATACATCAAAAATATTCAATCAAATACTGAACGATTTGAATCATCATATCTAGAGCGATGACAACTTCACGACGATTTACTCGAGTATTTCGATGTATTTATAATGGTAGAACATTATACAACGCCATAAATGTCACCAATCGACAACTTTGTCCTTCCTGTTTCTTATTATTTATGTTGATTAAAATGTGAAACTAATATACGTACGTACAGTTAAATATTTGCAGTTTCTAATTAGGGCTCCCCCCTTTGATCTATTCAATATTTATGTCACCATCTCTATCGACGGTTTCATCATCACTAGATACATTAGCGTCATTATTTTCATTTTCATCATCATCACTGTCGTTAAAATCTGCTACACTGGTTTCCTTCTTAGCAAACTCGATAGCATCTTCTAATTGCTGGCCTGTAACAAATTTATGTAGACCTTTTGTACCTTCAATCGAACACCAACTTATTTCTAATTCAAAATCTTTATCTTTATTATCTTCATGAGCCATATAAATAACTTTTGCAGCTTGTTTGATTGCTTCTTCTGTAGTTAATTCAGTTTCTTTATCTAATATTTTCTCTAATTCCGCTTTTGCAGTTTGTCTACCTTTACCTGTAGCGGCACCTTTATAACCCCAATATGTACCACTTGGTTCTAACATATATAAATGTGAACCGTCAGAATCTATACCACCAAAGATTGCGGTAACACCAAATGGTCTAACACTATTAAATAAAGTATGCGCACCAACATATTGACCCATACGATCAGCTAAAGCAGGAACTGGAATTGGTCTACTATATAAATTTTTAAAACTTGCAGCTTCTTCTCTACCTTTATTAACTAGATATCTACCATCTGGAATGATCCCTGAATAGACACAACCGACATGACGATCAATGGTTTGAATCTTAACGTTCTTACGTGGAACTAGTAACTTTGACGTTATTATTTTCTCAACGGCAAACACAACACCATCGGAGCATTTAATACCAATTGAAGTGGCACCATTTTCAACTGCTTTAACAGCGTATTCAACTTGAAAATTTCTACCATCTGGTGAGAAAACACTATTGGATAAATCGTAACCAGTACCAATGGAAGTCATAATTCAAATAATTAAAAAAATAAGGGCTAGTACAATTTCTTTTCTTTGTTTTAACTAAAAACAGGCAATGCAAATAACAGTTTCACAGATGACAATTGATCAATTGAATACAATATCTATACAGTATTATCCTTACACGGCTAATATATTTATAAAGTTGTATTTCGATTAAGTGACATTATTCTATATATCTTTATGCAACTTTTATAATCTGCGAGGGAAGAACTTGCCACTATAATTTGTTCGTTAGCTCACTGAACGCCACCGAAATTCAAAGCGAAAGAAGGTTACCCAGCAGAAGTCACGTGAACCATATATCGTGGAAAGTGATACCCCAAATTTACGAAACTAATATAAAAATAATGGGAAATGTGATCGTATCAGAAGGTGATATAATTTGATAGTTGGTACTTGGTACCATTTAGATTCCTGTAATTCACAATTGTTAGGTACGTCAATAGCAAATAGCGTATTCGGATCTCTTTCAACGTTTTGGAGGCTTATCCAAGGTCATATGCAGCAGATACACAAAATATAGACAGTTACTCAACGCCAATCAAGACTCTCTGTTAAATTCAAACAGAGTATCTAATCATTACTAATTGTAAAACAACATGTGAATTTCCATTACAACTGTACACTATTTAACCTCATCTTAACTCCTCGGAGATAGCTGAATATCCCTGGAGTTAAGACACTACTACAATTTCTGAGTGTCAGCGAAAGTTGGGATGCTCGAGTGATGTGTACAATAGGCAGACAATTTGCCGTAGTAGTCATGTTTTTTCTCGCTTTTCTCCGAACCGATATGGCTCGGCCGAAAGAATCATGTTCTGTTTTAGTAATAATTATTCAATTGGGAACTCCTAGGGGATCAAGATAACTGTGTCGATGAGTTGGTTCAATAAAATAGTATATATAAAGTGACTTTCGTATGAGACTTCTTTTTTTTGCTGTTAAAGTATGTGTAATAATATGTACAGAATTACAACCACATATAAATAATCTCAATTCATAATGGCTTCTAATCCATCTCAAAAATGTTGCTTCGAAGGTATCTACCATGAAGGTGCTTCAAAGGGTAAATATATCGATCTTTTCGGTGTTGACACTTATATAATTGGTGAACAATTATCCAACGATAAAGTCATTGTACTATTTACAGATTACTTCGGTAATCATTTCAATAACTCTTTATTGATTGCTGATCAATTGTCTGCTAAGGGTTACAAAGTATATATCCCTGATATTTTATTTGATGATGCAGTTGGTGTCAATGATGCCGCAACATTAGACATCATGAAATGGTTAAGCAATCATACAGAAGCTAGAACTAAACCATTAATTGACAAGTATATGGCTTCTGTTAAGAAAGAATTCAACCCAGGTTTCTTAGGTGTCATTGGTTATTGTTTTGGTGCTAAATATGCAATTCAGCAAATTAATGAAACTACTGGTACTGCTAATGCAGCTGCAATTGCTCATCCGTCATTTGTTACTATTGACGAAGTTGCAGCTATTGGTAGAAATCCATTATTAATTTCTGCTGCAGAAAATGATCGTGTTTTCCCACAAGATTTAAGAAAACTGACGGAAGACAAATTAAAGGAAAATGGTGCTACATATCAAATGGATTTGTTTAGTGGTACTTCTCATGGTTTTGCAGTAAGAGGTGATTTAACTGATCCCCAAGTTAAATATGCCAAGGAAAAGGTGTTTTATGATCAAGTTTATTGGTTTGATCATTTCTCTCAAAAGAAATAATCGATCATGGATTTATTATATATCTACAATGTATAAATTACTTATATTTACTATAATCACTTTTTTTATATATATCCCACTTTTTTATATGCATATCACTTTTTAATCAGCACCGAAAAAAAAATCGTAACCGAATATATCTGAATCACCGAATATGTTCGCAAATTCCAATGTATCTGAAGAAGCCAAAGACATTGGATTTGGTATTTGGTTAGTCTCATATAACTTGTAACCATTACTGCTAATGTTCAAATTTGAGCTGTTGTTATTATTAGGGGTGTCACTGTTCTGGGATGTTACTTGTCCGTTATCATACAAATTGTTGAATTGACCATTTGAATAATTTGGTCCAATGGGAATACCTGTATTCAATATACTGCCATTGCCAACTGTAGTCTGAGAATCTTGTACAGGAGTTTGGTAGAATTCTCTTCCTTGTTCACTATCTTGATTCGTCTGTAATGATGGTTTTCCATCTACTCCACTATTATTACCATAAATATGGGTTCTAGATTCATTACTATTATCTATGTTTGTCTTCATTGGTATGTCAGGTATAATTTCCATGCGTGTATTATGTAAGTCATGTAATATACTTTTCAATTGCTCATTAGTACAACTACTTATCAGATTTCTACTGCGAATATCATCAATCATTCTTTTACCTTTTAGGATCTTAAAATTAAATGTTAATCCAAATAATTTTTGATACCTTTCATTATTAAATTCAGCCATTAAACTTTTGAAAAAATTCGGTAATAATTCATCCTTTTTGTATTTAACCATGAATACATCAAATAGAACTAACATCTTGAATACCGGATAATATGTGAATCTTAAATTCTCAGAAACCAGATTGTATGTTCTAAATAGTGCAGTTCTCATTTGAACTTCTAAACTAGATAATAATTGAATCTTTTCAGATGTCTCAATAACCACAGATGTTGGACTGGACATTAATTCATTTAAGGCTACGTGGATCTTTAGACCTGTTGATAATGAGGTTAATAGAATAGATGATAATGATAATTGAATAATTTTCGAAATATGGTATGACGTCATCGGAGATATTAGATCGGTATTATTTTTCTCAAAGAAGAAACTAACATAATGAGACAACGAAACTGTATAACAGATACATTCTTTCAGATAATGATAATAATATGGCATATAATCGACATCATTATTTGGGTTCATATTTGAGTGACCCGGATCATTCTGTTCTTTATCTAATTTTTGTTTCGCACAACATTTTTCAAAATGGAATAGTAAGGCTAATGATACCCTTAACATAATCAATTTACTCAATATGGTATACAGGAAGTTAGCAGAGTTTTTTGTAGTTATAATTGATAATTGATTAATAATATCATCGTTTGACCCGTTTACATTTAAATCTTTTAAATTGACCTCTGGCGATTCTAATCTAAATTCTTTCTTTATAAAAATATTAATTTTCTTTTTCAAATCATTAATTTCACTTAATTTAAATGTTCCGTTATATTTCAAAAAACAATCACTTATCCTTTGATGTAAGGACACTAAATATGCATATTTGAAAGTATTTTCATGTAATTTTAGTACAAACGCATCCTCAGTTTCCATGTCATCCTTAACTCTTTCCAAATATTGACCAAGAACATTCGGATCATCGATATCTATAAATGAGGACATAAAACTCTTCGATGTCCCCCTTCTTCCTTTTAAGATAATTTCTATTCCGGACATACCAATAATGCACAACCATAACAAGCGTCTATGATTCCTTAAACCTCTATTCCAATCACCATCTAAATTTCTAAAATCCTTTGGGTCTCTATGTAATCCAATTGTAGTTGATAACATTATAATTAAATTACATAAAACATCAGTTGGATTAGCGGTGAAAAAATCACCTTCTTCTGGTGAGAATACTAAATATGACCACATGTATAATAGACACGCTACGATCTCTTCATTGGGACAAGCTACCCAATTCTCAGAAACAGAACATTTCTGTATTAATGAGATTGTCTTATCACTGATTGGGTATGTCTTCAGGATATCAGAGCTGACATATTTGTTATCTCTATCCTTTTCATTAATGAACATTAATGACATGTATGACAATTTCAATATTATTGCTAACAGACACATTGTTTCGATTTTACCACGAAGTCCAGATGTACCAAATTTTAATTTAATTCTGTTTATATCATTGGGATCCTTAACTACTATATTTTTAAACATTTCTTCGAATGAGTTCTTATCTAGAAAGGGTAAACATGGATAAATATTTTCATAGAAATGTGATTTATAATGAAGTATAACATCATATGGTGGTAATAACTCCTCATATGATCGAATAAACGATTTTAATAGATCCGAATAACCACCTTCCGAGGTAACATGATCCTCTAAATATGGATAACTTAAATCTCTATTAACATCTGCCAAAAAAGATTTTATCCTTGAATTATCTTTATCGGCTGTCGGTATCTGCAAAATTTTATTTGTAAAATATTCAATTCTTCTTCTTTCATTTGGATTTTGACAATGTTGAACCAATATATCTTTATTTTTCAAAATTGTTGATATTACAGATGGTGAATATTTAGCCATATTCGGTTCAGCAGCGTATGCAGGTAACAACGCGACATTTTCAGTTGAGGTTGCTACTACAGAAATGATTAACGTTATAATGAAATGATCATTAACAATAATATTATTCTCAGATAATGGTGTTACTTCAGTTTTCATAATGGGACTTATAATTAGATTTGTATCCTTTCTATAAATATTTACATTTAAATCCCAGAAGTCAACTACTGTTCTTTTATTATTGACTAGATCTTTCTCTGGTAACATCTCTAAATCACCAAATAAATGATTAGTAGATTTATTCGAATCTTTTAAAATCTTCTCATATTGTAATTTCATAAGATAGTTTGTTTTCTTTTTCCAAAAATCTAATTCATTATCTAACATTTGTATCTGTGATTTCCTACTTGCACATTTAGGCCTAGTTTGTATCGCAATATCATAAACACATGAAAGATCCTGGGATTTACACCTTGAACATTTAGGTTTCAATTTATCACATTTCGTCTTGGATTTTCTACATGCTTGACACACGAAGGACAATCTATTTCTCTTCTTACCAATTTTGCTCTCCATTGCTTTGAGTTAGTCTCTCAGTATTTAAACTAATAGTATACGTCTGTATTTGATAAATTGCTGTATACCAGTCTTTTTTTAATTGTTTGTAATTGAATGTAAACAGGTGATGATGTTATCCGTTAGTAACACATTTGATATTTCTAAAAAAAAAACTAGTTGCTATATCTCCGAAAATCAGGAAAGAAACTCTGGAATGATTAATCGTGAAAGGAAGAAAATAAGTAAATACAAAACAAGATACACAATTATATATATATATATAAGTAATAAGAACATACCGGATTGTGTCAAATATTATGCTAATATCGATAAAGTGCCGACTCCTCTGGAGAGACGATCTGTAATTTTTTACTATTGGTACTGAGAGACTAATGTGTATATGGAGATATTTGAACCCTGTCTACAATCTGCTCTTTTTCTCCCACTCAATGATTACAGATACAGCTAGAAACATTCACAATACATATGCAATAGAAGTATCGTGTATACAAAACGATCTGTAACCAACCGCTCCTACTGTGGGAAAAGGGTCGATTTAGCATTTCTGCGATTGAATTGAATTGTTTGCCATTATTGCAGCTGCAAAAAAATATGTCAAATTGGTAGCGAATTCCTCTGCCGCTGCCGCTCTGTGGGTATTTGAATGTGAAGATAATATCCCTCGGGTTTATTCGTCCAGAATCCGTTACTGATTTGACAAAACTAACTAGGTCTTGTAGAGAGGTTATATAATCGTGTAATTGGTTGATGCAATAGGGTGTAATTCATATCAGTCTGTAAGCTGTTTTGATCTGCTTTAGGAAGTATAATTACAAGTTTATCACTTATCGCAGGACTGGCGTAAATGTGATTACTAAGGAAATCGTTATATAATGAGCATTGAGCATTATTTTAAGACTGTGGGAACAATATTATCAGTAAGTCATCCCATGGGTAATGTATTCCGAGATATCGTCATGACGACATGTTTCCTGGATACAGGATCCGCGGGATGTCACGGCAATGTCAACTAGTATTCTGAGATACTATTAAATAGCAGCTGTGCAGATCGATATTATTATCCGTATAACTATATACTATATACTTGGTTTTTCTATTTAGAATGTTTCATGGTTTTATATGCTGTCACAAAACTATATATCGTCCATATCAATACAGTCAACGTCATTGTTGTCGTTACAATTACATTGATGACAAAAAAAATCATTCCAACAGTTGCTACAACTCCCGCATTGATAGGAAATAAATCACTCATTAATAAACACATGAATGAATTCAGCGTGTTGATAGTTTGTATGATAATTTGTAAGCCATTAGCAAGTATAGAACAATAAGGTGTAATGACTAATAATAATATGATATAGGTTAAATCGATTAAAAACTTAAACATACATCCCATCTTACCATAATTTTGCATCGTCATTATAACGAAACATATTGTAGCTAAGTATTCTAACTCAATAGTTAACCACCAATACCATCGAATCTTATAATGTCTGTAAAGATACCCAAATTTTCTTAGAAAATTAGTATCATCATATAATAAGTTATGATAATTATGATGTATCCTCATAGACAATTGTCCCTGAATAAAAACGGTATAATTGTTATGAATCATCACTATCGCGAAACCAACAATTAAAAATGTCGCTATTAATCCAGAACACATATATCTATTCATTGAACTTAATAATTCATACATTGAAATGATAAAGATATGTGGTGCAATCATTATCAAATATACCAGTAATATTCCCTTTAATGTATATCTAAATCGTTTTAAATATATTTGGAATCTTGTTTCATCAAATATCGTTTCTTCATCGCATTCATTTTTGTTCGTTAAAGTACTTGTCTTAGGAATGGTAATTATCAAAATTCTAAATATTAACGATCCTATGACTAACAATGTCACCATAAACAATAAGCTTATCAAACTTGTTAAAAAAAACGTTTGTCTTGTTATATTTGTTTCATTTAATAACCTGGATACCCCACTTACTAGATTGGTTTTAGTACTATACTCTGTTGTAATTAGTGCTCTCTCTCTTGCCATAATTGTTTCATTTCTATAGTATTGTTTCAAAAGATTGTTAGATTTGATAATGCCAATATGATCTAATCTTATTTTATTCCTTATATCACCTTCTTTAGTTACCATCGCAACAGCGTCTTGGGGTTCTATAGAATCAACTGTACTTGATTCCATATACCAGCTGAAACCTTTTTGTAAATAACCCAAATCTACTATGCCAAGTGACCATTGGAAATTTTCTATCCATGATACAACTATTCTTGGCATAAATAAAATATCTAACATTCCTAATAATGTCATATCTTGAAAATAATGTGTCACTGCAATTAATAATATCGATAAGTTCATACTTATCATACCATACCCCAAAAAAGAAAGTAATGCAAAACTGCAAAATGCAAACGACCAAATGATCGACAATAATATTGTGATACAAATCTGTTTCACCGATTGTCCATTAATGATGGTAGCATGAAGACAGGATATCATCTGATCTGAATCATGGATTGTGACAAACACTTCGAAATTTAAATCTGGAAATTTATAAATTATCTTATTATTGATGATTTCATTAATATCTCCGATTAGTAATAATTCACCTTGAAAATCATTCCTGCCAAAATTTAAATGATAAAATTTCGTGAAACTACTCTCATATAATATAATAGTTTCATTATACATATGTTCACCATTTATGAATATGTCAAAATGCATACGGTTAATATCTTTCATAGTATTAAAGGACTCGATCTTATATTTAATAGTATTTTCACTAGGTATGAAAGTAGCGTGAAATTCTTTAAAATTTAATTGAGAGTTAATCATGCATGATGATACACGATCGACGAATAATCGATTGCCTCGTATCGGTTTATCATTTGTAATGGAATTAACCTGCACAGAATTTGAGTATAGATCTTCAATCAAATCACAATAAACATGTTGAATAAAGATGGTATATATTAAAAACAAGACTCCTAGCATTTTCACACATGAAATCCTTACTTCCCAATTTAGGGAAGAGATTCAGTGAATATATATGTATGTTTGTGAATATCACATAATATTCTTCCATTTAAATTGTTTTTTACAATATAACATTTAATGTATTTTGTGACGTTTTGTTGTTATGGTAATGCCTCATACTGTCACTTTCCTGAAGACTTTAATATGAAAATCTTCAAAATGTCACTTTGTTATAATTTCACGTATATTTCAATGAAATATATGTAGGTAATCTCGAGAGGTAATGGTTCCTGTCCATGTTGCTTTGTAACACCTAGTAAAATAAACCAATGGAAAATGTTGCACTGATAATTTCTCTGTAACAACACATTTTAAAGTAGTTAGTCGGTAGGGTATAAAAACATAACCTACTGTCTTATATGGAAAAGAATAAATAGTTTTCCAATAGCTGTTTATGTATGTATACGACTGTCTGTCTTAATAATGGTACTAGATGAGTATAATAGGTACTTACCGCCTCGTAAAAGCATTTGCATAGACTCTCATACAAAATTTAACGTAGGGATAATTCACTAGGGTAATTCTTATAACATATTTTGAATACATTGTACCGAATCTAATTACTCAAATAGTTCGACTTTATCATAATCGAGTTTGTTTCTTGCAAGTACACATTCTGTGATATATTATTGCTTAACTATAATCTAATGGTCATCGCTAGGCGCAATAAAAACAAACCTGTTAAACCATGTAATAGCTCCACATACAATCGGTTACCATTATATAAAGAAAACCGGTTGTCTGTGTATCGTGAACACTCGATAAGGTTATACTACTATCAGATTACAATATTTTAACATGAGTTACGGAATCAAACCAGATGTTACTTCACTTGATGAAGATCTTAAAGTGCTAAGAGAGGGGAAATTTGACCAAACTGCGATAAAGGATATCCAAAACTGGATATATTTAAGTATATTAAAGGAATCAGTTCCAAGTGACTCACTGTTGGACTCCCTAAAGAATGGTGTTACATTATGTAAAGTAGCCAACAAGTTAATGGAGGCTGATAATCAAACTGCTTTAATTAAATGGAAAGAAAATAAGATGCCATTTGTTCAAATGGAACAAATATCGCAATTCTTAACATTCATGAGACAATATGGGGTTCCGGAGGATGAATTATTTCAGACTATTGATTTATTTGAGGAGAAGGATCCTGCATCTGTATATCAAGCATTAAAATCATTATCTAGATATGCAAACAAGAGACATCCAGATTTATTCCCGGTATTAGGCCCACAATTGGCTGCTAAGAAACCTCGTCCACCGATTAAGCAGAAACCTAAACATCTACAGGGTGAAAATGGGTGGAGCACAATGGAATACGGTTATATGAAGGGTGCATCTCAGGGTTCTGAAGGTATAGTGTTTGGTCAAAGAAGGAATATATTGTAATACAAAATAATAATATTTATACGGTTATATAAAACATATATAGATTATTCTATTTCGTTTAGTAACAATGTTATGTTCTTGATATCATTCATGTCGTTAATATATTTCACATATCGTATAATATCAACGGGCACAGTTTCTCCTAAATCGCTACTGCTTAGAATTAATTCATCTTTCTTTAAGCTCTTGACACATGCCCACACACCTGCCATTGTATCACAATGAATAATCTTATATATATCCTTTGAATCTACGACATGATTTATATAGGCAGACTGTGGGAATTCTACCTTTGGAGGAACTATTAAAACTACATTTGGATCTGCCAAAATCTTTTGCCATTTAATATTTGGGGAATCTGATACTGAGTTGGTCATTATAATACATTTAGATTTATAAGTCTGAGTAATTTTTGAATCTTTCTTTTCGTTCTCGTCTTCCTTTGATGAATCCCATAATAACCAGGCTGTTGTTCCAATTGCAACTGTCAACGCTGCCCCATAGCCAATTAATCTTGCTGTACTTGTTCTTCTTCCAGATGGTGCCATAATTATATTAATTTGATATGTATATATATTATATATAGTCTTAGTATATTATTTTTTCTTAATAGCTGAGTATCTACTGTTGTTGGTTCCCTTATATAGCTTCAACTTCATATCTTTTTACCCATCGCTTTAGCGAACTCCATACAAGAAACGCAATAAATATACATCTCCATTTACCTTTCAAGGTTCAAAAAACAGTGATAAGATCTATAACGATATAAGATTGAATTTTCACATCCCATTATCACTCGTTAATAATAAGAATGGTACCGTTACCGGAGTCTGTCAATCTACTCTCTAATAGTGAATTGTTGAGTTTAATTAAGGATCACAACGACAAATTACAGATATATATAGATAAATTCACTACTGCGAAGTCATTGCAACAGGAATTGACCAGTTATAAAGAACAATTAGTACAGTTACGAGAGAAATTTATTGAACTTCAGAGAAATATTGATGTTACAAATACTGATTTAGATGATCTACGAATTCTCAATTCAAAGTATACAAAACAGTGGCAGGATCTTAACCAAGTTGTAAATCAAACTTATAGTGAACTTACATTGAAATCAAAATTAGAGAACAAAATATCTTATTTTGATGTGCGGAGTGACACAATCGAATCAAATATAATATCAAAACAATCGTCAGAAAATTTCAAGTTAGAAGAGTCGCTAAATGACTTCTTAAATGAAAGAACAAATTATTATTTTAATAAAGAAATTTTGGTAACTTGGAATCAGCAAGGTCAACTAAAGAAATGATACAGTCATTGTTACATATGCACGTATATATTTATTAAATATATAATTTTATAATAAAAAAAGAGATTTAAATATGAAATGCTTAATTATATATCAAATATTTAACAATCTATTGTTACATTAAAATCATCATGGCATATTCTATAAAATAAAGATAATGAAACGGGTCGTAAATAATCGATGCAAAATGAATAAATGGAAACATTAAATTGAAATAAATAACATGAGGAAATTGAGGTACCTGTAACCTACTAATTTTAATTATTATTATTTTCTGGTGATTCATTTGTAGCAGTGTTCTCTGGTGTATCATTACTTCCATCATTCTGTTCAGTATTCGTAGTATCATTGTTTACAGAGTTAGGATTTGTATTGGTAGTAGCTGTTATTGATTCTACAGGAGATGTACTAGCTGGCGCAGTGGTACTAGTAGTAGTAGTAGTAGTGGCACCTGTAGTATTGTTATGGACTGGCATGTTTGGTACAGGATGATTTCCTAATTCAAATGTGGAAACATTACCATTTTCACCTCTGAAACTGGCGACACCTGTACTGAATAAATTATTACCAGCTTGATTACGACCCATTAATGCCTCCTGTATATTACGAAGATGTCCCTGAAGACCAGCTGGGACATTTCTTAGTGGTAATCTTGCGGTTGATGAATTGCGAGTAGTAGTAGCTGGAGTAGTAGTAGCTGAAGTAGTAGCAGTCGCATTAACAGGCGGAGTAGTTGTTGAGGTAGTAGTTGTTGTATTGGTGGTCGCAGCACCTTGAACATTATGTGAGGCGCCTACGCCATTCAACACAGCATCTAAAAATCTATGAACGTCATTATAAGCTCTTTCTTCAGAATTTGGATTATCTGTATTAACAGCATTCGTAGCTGGATTAGCAATACCATTAGGGCCTGGGTTACTTCTGGTTCTTTGTTCATTTGTGAAAGGATTCAAATTTCTCATAGATATTGGAATCCAATGGAACCCTGTACGTCTTGTACTATTGGCAGCAGAACCAGCTGGAGATGAAGTAGTTGTGGAAGCTGTTCCTGAGTTGGTGACTGGAGGTTGCCCTGTTGATGTAGTTGTAGATGCAGTGGCAGTAGTGGGTCCTGAAGTACCTGTTCTGGCGGCTCTGTTAGATATACTATTCCAATCGTTCGGTGATATGAAAATGATATTAGGATTACCGTTTGGTATGTTAAATTCTGTTCCTGCTCTTGGTGGTTCGTTGGTGCCAGTTGTGCTACTTGGTGTAGTTGTATTGGCACCTGGGTTAGTTCCATTTGATGCGCCTGCCTCAGCTGTTTCAGATGGATTATATAACATGTTTCTAATTCTTTCAAATTCTTGCATTGTTGCATTATTATTAAATTCATTCTGTTGTTCGTTTTGAGCTTCTGTCAGTTCTGCGATTCTATGTCTGCATAAGGGACATGAATTTTCATTACGAGACCATTTGTATATACATTCTCTACCAAAAATATGATGACATGGTAATTCAACAGGAGAATGTAAATATTTTGGGTGTTCATCATCGTCAGCTGCAGAATTTTCATTGGTAGATTCCGTTGATGCTTGTTGTTCCAATGTTCTTTCATTTCCTGCGCTTGTAGGTACAGATGACGCAGGTGTCAGAGTTGAATTATTATTTTCAGCATTGATTCTTTGTCTTTTAATTCTATTGATTTGTTCAGTTGCATCTGTATCTGAATCCTCCGATCTTTCACGTTTTTTATCTTTATTTTCAGTGTCATCCTTTGGTTCCTGTTTAGGTTCTTCAACATATGGCTCATAACATATACTACATTCAGATTCTTTACCATTATTTAATTTTTTAACTTGTTCTAAAGTCAATACTGGTAACTTTTTAAATTCCTCTTCTGGAATACCTTTTGGTCTTGAATGCATTTCATGAAATCTTCTCATCGCTAATTCCGCAGTGATTGCAATAATGGATTCTAAACGACTCTGTGGAGTTGTACTTGGAATATCTCTAAACGATAATACAAATGCACCTGCAGGGGTAGGTAAGGTACCAGGAGCGACATTACCTGGTACATTAGTACCTACTGCGGGTTGACCAGTGGTAGCTCCTGGTGTAGTATTGTTTGTTGGAGCTCCAAACGGTAATGGAACTGTCTGTTGTTGTGGAGTACCATTTGTACCGTCTAAAGGAAGGTAAGTATACTGTATAGAAACTGTGATTCCATTACCTTCTGGCGTTGTAGAATTGTTAGTACTACTGTTTGTATTATTATTATTTTGGTCGTTATTTGAAGAGTCTTGGTTGCTTGAAGGAGGATTATTTCCTGAATCACCAGAAGTGTTATTAAGTGGATTGGATCCACTCATTTTCTTAATAATTAATTGGATGTAAATCTAATACAAAGGGAAAATGATGAATTTTGTGGATTTTGCGTATTAGAATAAATCAATGAACTGATTTATGTAATTTCATGCAATGTATGTAATTCTGTAATTCAGTACAAATAATACAATATAATACTTTGTAAAAAGTTTGAAGAATAATCGAACCAGATACAATAATTGCAACATGTCTATTGAAATATTATTACAAATTGATATTATGTAATAATCGATGACATTTTTCGTAAGTTATGGGTCCGTCCACAATTGCACTAAAATTATGGTACAGTTCAGGTTTTGATCGTTGTAATACGTATTTTCTTCTTGATTTGCCGTGGAGCATACATATTGTGTGTACGCTTAGCATTTTGTTCCGATATCACTGGTCACGGTTTCCAGGATAATACCAACAATACCATGAAAATTGTGATTATCTAGTTAAAAAAAAAGAATGTGAGTTATAGTAAGTTATGTATGTGATATGTAATTATAGTAACATCGCCAAATAGAAAGCGATAATTGATATGAAACCCATTGGGGATGGTGTAGAAAGTGGAATACCAGCTTCATTCTTACGGTTTGTTGATTTAGATGAACTTCTCTTTGATGATGTACTTGTTTTGGTATTTGAACCTGATGATGCAGAATTTGCAGCGGTTGCACCTGACGATCCTGATGAAGCTGTGTTTTGTGCTTGAACTGTGAAGATGTTACCTGTAGTACCAATTGAGGCTACACTAGTTGACCAAGTTTGTGAATATAATGGAGCTGGAGTAGCACTTGGTATGGAGCTTGCACCTGATGAAACTACTTCGATATCAGAAGTATCTGAATCATATTTAGCTTGAGCCATTGAAATTTCTTTATTCTCTAAATCATAAACAACGTAGGCATTAGTTAAAAATGAATCCCCTAATAAGGCACTGTGTGCAGTTTGCGGTAAAATACCTAATAGGCATGTACTCTCTGAGGCTCTTACTAAGAAATGTTCTAATGTTGCGTTGATATAAAAACCACCAAAATCAAAAACTAATTGAGTACCATCTAGAGCTGCGGCAGTTTTTTTTGAAGTTTCTGGACAGGCGATAGTATAATAACCTAATCTTGAAGAGTAAGAAGCATTAATTTGTTTTGCGATTGTAGTAACTAATGACTCAGGTAAATAAGTTAGAGTAGTACCAGAATCTAATAAAGCAGGAATCTTTGTTGTAGTTAAAGTTTTCTGAGAAGTGCCATTTTCAAAAGTCATACCGATACCTTGTAAAGTAACGTCAAATTGAACAGGGTTTTGGAAACCGTTAGCTCTTAAAGTGTTAACTAATGGAATAGTGTACAAAGAGCCTTCGTATTTTGAATGATCGACTGCACCGAATAAAACAGTACCATGAGAGGCATCTGAATCATTTAAATATAGTGAGTAGACATTGGCTTCAATAGCACCATTCCTCTTTAATACTAATGGGAAATTATCGTACTGATAAGATCTACCTGTAGCAGAACCTGTATAAGTGACTTCAAGGCCAGGTAAACCGATCCCAAGGACGCCTACCGTTGAATTAGATCTATTGGCAACAGCGAATGATAACCCTGTAACGTTTAAATCTTCAAGATGTAATCTATCTTGACCCCAGACACCTCTAGCGAAAGTTGTATCACCGTAATTAATATTAAAAGTTGTAGAATTTGAACTCCAACTACTTGAAGCACTTGGGTCAAAAGTACCATATTCTTCGCAATCAATAGTGTTTGTGTAACTGATCCCTGAATTTGGATTATAATTATTTTGACAATATGGGTTATCTGAATTAGATACCCAAAGATCTGAAGAACCCGTATCTACTAATACTGTAATATTTTGTGCAGGAGTTCCAATCTCTAAACTTACACTATAAAAAGTTAATTGATTAGTAATTTCAATGGATTCATAACCGTCATTTCTCTTGCGTAAGTAAAATTCAGGTTTATTATCTGAATTTGATCCATCGAAACTATCACCATATGTCTTTGTAAAATCTAATCCGACGTAACCACGTTTGGAATGTGAAACTGGGTTAACATCACCTCTATGTACAGACTGTTTTGGAATATTGAAAGCGTTGACTTCATTAGCGAATGCAACAGAAAGCGCAAATAATAAATTTATAAGTTTAGTCATATTAAACTCGGTATATTAATTTAATAACAGCGATTTGTATTTGTGAAAATATAATTACGATGTGGTATGATATGCGAAATGAATGATGTGGAATGAACCTAAACAATAATAACGTTATTAAAATATTTGTTATTTCGTATTTATAGTAATAAATCTCAGATTTTTACCTTCCAAAAAGAATTACAGATTTCAAATATTTTAGTTATTTTACCTTTCCTTTTAAAGTACTCCCTTTTATCTACCCATATGAGGCATAAATTAAATTTTCTTACCTGGTAGTGTATTATTTTTAGTTATTGCTGTAATGGAGCCATAATATAGACTTGAATTTCCAGATACTCCGTAACGGATTGAATTTCTACATTCACTGTTAAATTAAATTACGTAGTGATAATGTTGAGGAGACGAAACAACGCTGCGCCCTTTTTTTAATTTTTGACCAAATTCGCTGAATAATTTTGCTGCTGCTGCGCGGCAGTTTCTCCGTCAAGTGGGTAAGATGGAACAAAGATTAGGCACTGTGCGGTTATTTGTTAGTAATTTCTATTTGTAGAATGTTTCATTTTCGTGCGGTTTCTGAGATTTCCGTTGTGGATACCCTGGTTCCTGTTGGGGTTGGCGGCAGGGCTGAACGGCAGCTAACCCAAATATTACGAATTGAGAGATTAGCGTTTATGTATCGCCGCTTGTATGGCATAGTCGTGAATAGGGATGGAATGTGGGTACCTCTATGAGGGTTGGTCCAGCTTATAAAGGGCTACTATTACTTCAAAACTTGGAAATTAGTTAGGTTTGGCAGAACGGCCACAGGGTCACTGAAATTTGCCCTGCAAAATTATTTTCAATCAATTGTGAAACCTTGTTGGCAGTTATAAGATGTTAAGTTACTAGAATATATATCAGTTAATAATTGGAATAACTGAATTGATATGCAACATGTTAAATATTCACAGATGTCTAGGATCCGTAGAGAAAATGTCTCATGACAATGAAAAAAGATTTTTTTATCGCACATACGTACTCATGTTACTTCATTTGAATTGGATACGTTTGATTTTCAAATGCTCTAAGCATTTCTGACACCATGTCAGAAATACCTTGAAATCGTATAAATTAGATAAAGAACATAAAAATTTAAAAAGTATAATCATATTTGGTTTTTAATGTTTTAATCATGTGCGGCTATTATGATATTTACTTATACTCTGAAATATTTACGTACGGTTAATTATATTCATATATAATGCATATTTACTGTTTACAACTGTTGTAAAAATAACTGCCATATTTTGTTTGATGCTAGTTGTCCATCATTCTGATATAAGTTTGTGTTTTTAACCATTTGATTCAATTCATCTTGTACATCGGCATCTATGCCTTTCTCTGCTAACTTCTTTCTTGTCTTTTCAACACCGTTTGCTGCAATTTCGTTAACGAATTCTGGATGTCCCTGGAATGTTAATAGTTTATTTTTCTTATACATACCTTGAATGGCACATTTAGTAGAAGAACCCCAATTTATATATTCATTTCCAGGTGGTAAATCAAATACAATATCGTTGTGAACTTCAGATAGATGTAACTTGTTAGTACCAAATAGCTTCTCCCCTACCGGATTTAACTCGATCGGTACAACACCACCTTCAAACCCCTTTGGATTTCTACCAACATTACTACCTAACGTCTTAGCAATAACTTGATGACCAAAACATATCCCCACAATAGGTGGATAATTAGTATCATTTTTCAATATTTCATTTAATAAACCTCTAAATTTAACAATCCATTCTGTATTTTCATCAAAGGAATCATAACGTGATCCAGTAATGAAGATGCCCATATAAACTAATTCACCAGAATCATTGGTCTCATTTAATTGTAATAGAGTTGGGAACTCATTGTTATATATATGAAACATTTCATATTCGACTTCCATTGGATGATTTTTAGTCTCGTTTAATAATTTTGTTGCCATATCTACGAAATTTCCGTAAGGATCCGTCCATTCATCATCGTGATCTGTATAAAAAATTGCAATTTTCCTAACCATTTTTGTAATAGTCATTTTTGAACTTGTATGGATTCTAATCTAACTGTTTAACGTTTATAAAATGCATATAATAAGATATCGCTTCTTCTTTATATATATGTTGCAATCTTGTTCAGTTGGCTTATCTAAAAAAATGGGTGTCTTTCAGCTCATCGCTTTGCTGAAAAATTTCAAACGTGCAGAATGTAGTCTTGTGCGAACCTTTCTGAGCAGATTTAAATGGATAGTACAGATAACTCTTTGTCTACTTTTATCGTTTTATGATATGAGAATAATTTAGTTTAAGAATGTATAAGCAACTATGTATAGATTATGTAATCTCTTCCTGAGGAATATCATTAGATGCGTACCTTTTAGTATCTCTATCATATAATAATATAGTCTTATCGACCCAGAATTGTAGAATTGGTTCGATCTCCTCTTTGGTAATGTGTGTCATTGTAATCAATTCTTCGATGGTGTGTCCTTTACAGTCGCGATCATCACTAAATGCATCTATCACTGAATATTGTGGAACTGTGATCGTCAAATTCAACGGGTCTTTGCCTTCTAATTCAATCTCGATATTTACTGAACCCTTACCTTTGCATAAACGTAGAGCTTTATTAGGTTCAATTTTAGAAAATTCGTAAGCATATTTCAGAATTTCATTTTGTAAATGATCATTGTAATGATACTTGGATAACTCTAAGGTTGCATCAATCTTAGATTCGATTGGAATGTTATCAGGTTCCCAATACGATGGTGATATGAATTTAGGACACACTTTCACTTGAGGATCATGTTCAATCATATGTTCCTGACTAATTTTCCTAGATAATCGTTCACTAAATCTGATATCATTAAGCATAATATCAATCTTATTTAAATTTGCAGTAAAGTCATTCATCTCACCACTATTTCCATTGCCAGCTTCCATATTCACGCCATTGCCATTATTGTTCTCCCTATTTGGTTCATCGTTACTACTAAAAAGGCCAGCTTCTTCCTCAGCTATTAAATTTGAACTTGTTGCAGAATATTTATTTCTCAATAAATGTAAGCATTTCATCCATTTAGAATCTAATCTATAAGATTGTAAATCTAATAATTTTTGTGTCAACACTTTTAAAAATTCAGAAATAAATAATTCTTTGCTCTCACATAACCCTAATAGTACATCTAGCAAATTGAACGTTAAACCATTAATTGTTGTTCCATCTCGTATTATACTATTGCTTATCATAGAGGTATTTCCATCCATACCACTTTCAATGAATGACGTGTCATTTAATGGATCATTAGAAGTATTGTTGTCATCGGTAATGTTAGTAGTCTCTGGCACCCATATCAAAAACTCCTTTAATACATTTTCGTATATTAAACCGTTATTCTTCTGAGTTATGTCGCCTGCTTCATCATTCACTGTCCGTAGAACATCTCTTTGATTGATATAATCAGTAGAGTTTCTTTTCTGTTCATTATATATTTGGTCAGTTCTTTGGATATTTCCAAACATGTTATTATTAGTCTCCAGTAATTGTACAGAGAGCTTATGAATATCCTTAATATATTTGATTCCCAACTCGTGAAATTCATTCACTTGTAAATCTAATATTGAATACAGAATGATATTAATTAAATCTTTTCTTTTCTGTAAATGTGGTTTAACGAACATTTTAAATGGTTTTAAATATTTTCCTGTAGGATCCAACAATAAGAAACACTCAATGCTCTTAATATATGCTAGTAATGCGTTGAGGGTAGTAATACTGGGATTCAAGATACGTCTATTGAAATTTTTTAAATATTGTTGCATGATCATATTATAGTTCTTTACATGATTCCGGTTATTTCTCAAGGTCTTTTTCAACTCCAATATTGTTGGTTTCGATTCAGGATATGATTTAATAAAAATGTCATAAATTTCTTTAGTTCTAATCTTAATAAAAGTATTCTCAAAACAATTGAACACCGTTGTGGTGAGATCATGATCATCTTCGGGACAATTTAATAGCTTTGAAAAATGGGTCCAATAAGTTTCGATAAATTTATTAAAAGTTTCCATTACCAAATATCTTTTGGTCCATTTCCCAGTCATGTGTTCTTCGCACATCAACTGAATCCGTTCGACAATCAACTCTAAAACAATATCTTTTGAATTTAGTCGTAGTGCATGTGATGAGTCTAGCCAGTCAATGTAACTGCCTATCAAATCCAAATCATCATTTAAACTTAACTGTCTGATATTGAACAGTACTGCTTTGCGAAATGAAGGGTAATTATCAACTAAATAATGTCTTAATGCATTCAATACTTGCATGAACTCTTGCTGGAATGCCATTATGTATGTACATGGGAAACTAAGGTTCTTCTCCATTGTTAGAATTACGTTAAATTTTAATGTAGGTTCATTCCCTATCACGTCTATCAGTGCAATATATTTTGTTCGTACTATATTCATGTAATATTCATTCAGCAGTCTCCAGAATTCTGTTAATTGAATCTCGGATATAAATCTGATGCTTTGCTTTATTCTCAATGAAGGTGGTCTATTCAGATGGCCTTGTGGGGATAGCCAGGTAAGTAAGTTATCCAAATCATCACTGTGCTCTTGCGGAACATAACTATGTAGTAATTGTTCGATTTCCATCATCCTGAACACATTTAACGTAGTTACGAGGATATTTGTGTTTCAGCTTACTAGTTAATTGGTAATAGTAACGTACACTTCAACAACGGGTGTATATACATTGAGAGTCTGTAATCTTTTATCTCTGTTCACTTTTGTCTTATGTGACTATTGTCATCATTGTACGAAAAATGATTGCAAACAAAAACAATAGAGAAAAGATCGCAGTTTTTTAGAGACGTCGTCTGTTAATGTAAATATCAACAGATATATAAGTCGCATATAGTACTAATTCTTATTGCAGATTCAGTACTTGAACGTATTTATATCACAGTGAGATTGCCCATGAATCTCTGATCTCAAGGACTTTTATTTATTCCATTCAGAATGGTATGTATAAGAAATTCTAAGCAATAGACAACAGTGAACGGAAAATTGTCATCGCCTGTAATATAACTGGCATTTATTGACTAACATTTTAAAAACAAAATATTAGAGTATTAGGAAGAAGTCCTATTATCACCGTATATTACATTTATATTCTTCTTTCAGAAAAAATCATATGAAGAGAAGAAAATTGAGAAATTTTTATCACTGACAGAAACTACAACTAAACTCGCTAAGAAATATTTACAAAGGAATCAGTGGCATATAGATTATGCACTAAACGATTTCTATGACTCAGAACTCGGTGGTTTTGTTGATAGTACACCAAAGGAAGTTACATATCCGCAAGAATTAATCAATTTATTCAATAAATATACGAACGATGGTGAAGTGATTAGTATAGAAGGTATCATGGAATTTATATCTGACTTAGGGTTAAAATTGGAAGATATAGTAACAATATGTTTAGCAAAATTATTACAATGGGATCGTTTAACAAATCCAATAACGAAGGAACAATTTGTTTCAAGTTGGTATATGCAAGGTTGTTCCCATATTTCTGAAATGAAGATAGTCATGAATGATTTAAAAAAAAAATTAGTAAATGACCCAGCTTATCTCACAGAGATATATAACTACACGTTTGATCTAATTGTTGACGATGGGTCAAAGACACTGCAGTTAGAGACAGCGATAGAATATTGGAAGCTGTATTTCTGTCAGGACCTTGATCGTATTGTCGTTCTAAAAGTTGACCCCAAATTGTTAGCTGATTGGGTAATTTTCTTAGAGACAGAGAATAGAAACGATGTTTCTAAAGATTGTTGGAATATGTTATTACAATTCTTCAGAAAATTCCCTACTTTAGAAGCTGTCGCTGAAGAATATGATGAGAATGATGCCTGGCCATATATTATTGACGAATTTTATGAATATTTACAAGAAACTAAAAGATTTTGAATGATAAATTTCTTTTATACCATCTTAAATATCTATATATAGAATATTAATGCATATCCTTTTAGAAGTTACGAAATAGTATAGATAACTGGCCCAGGGAAGTGAATCTATCGAGTACACAGTTCTCTTGATTTAGCATGAAGTGTTAAATCAAGAGACGATTTAATGGAAGATAAATGTGGTTCATAAGGACTTGAACTTTTTAATAATTACTATTCATTTTGAGTACGCCAGGCTGTTGTTTCTGAAAGAAATCATATAATTAATTCAATTTATGTCTTGGGACAGTGCATTACTTAATTTAGAGAATATTGAGTCTTGTCTATTGTAAACCAATTTCACCTCCTCAAGCATAAAATTTGAGTAAGGTCTTGTTTTATGAATGCGTTGGCACCCTTTAAAATTAGGATGCATGAACAATGAAATCTGATTACAATTTTCACCACAAAATGATCAAATGGCTAATTTTCAGGAGGGCCATAATGTCAAATTAAACACAACATTGCCTGACGTATAACTCATATGGTGACATACGGATATATAGAACTGTTAAACTATTATTCGCTAAGGAAGTCCGGACTTTTCCACCATAAGGATAATTAGTAATTAACTAGACATTGCTACCATTCGTCAATTCCAAAAATATTATTCTGGGGCTTACAGTTCGTTTACTTAGTATTATGTTAGTTATAATGTATATTATTGAATAAAATTGTATCTTAACTATTATATCATTAATTGTCGCAAAATATGTGTTTATTTCATTAATTACTAATTAACTGTTATCTGAGTCAAATTTGGACAAAATAGATATATTTATTCGTAGGTATTAGAGTTTATATATTATGTGTAAAGAAGAAGTGGAATCATTGATAGCATCGCTATTACAGATATAGTGCCACGATTCATACTAACTGATTGCTTCTCTTGAGATTCAATGCACTTTGAAGCAACTTTAAAAAAAAAATTCTCCCTTTTAATGTTGACTGAATTGTAGAGTTAGCAATATAGTTTATCATCACTCCCACAATCAGAGCTGCGGCATAAATGAGATATTATAATCATTTTTGAGAAATTATGGATTATTCTAATCGATTAATGAAGTAAATGAATTCATTTTGATAATATTTTTGTTTCTTTTAATGACCGGCGCTTATATTGAAGGGACCCTTAAAATTATTAGCCTCTGCAATTAGAAAACTAATGGAAAACAACCAAAAATAAAACAAATTTCATTCATTATAATGAAATAGATTAGCTTTGTTTGAATAAAATTGTAATTTTGAAGTTTGTTACAATTATTAATCCCTTTGAAATAATTTAAATATTAAAAAAGCTACAATTTATTATCTGTACGCCGTTTGTACTACTGTATGTTTATTAATAAGAGCTCAAATATGTAAAATTGTGCCAATAATTAATTTAATTAACTATCTAGATGACTCTAATGCATATTTTATGACTTAAAATACATTTATGTCATTGTTCTTGTTATTATACCCTGTAGCGTCGTTAGTCCCTCTGTTCCATATACCAGTTTTAATTTGATTGAATATTGCTACTGCTATTATAGTGAGAAAAACTGAGAAAATCAGAAGTTTGGGATCTTACAGCGGTTTTTATATTCGTAAAATCAGCTTCAGGGTAACCTTTTCGGCCTTCTGAAAATTTTTCTTCAGAGTGCCAGAAAGTGAAAAATTATCGAAGACGTTTTCAAGCTCATCGCAAAATTTTATTATGGTGAGAATAAGATGAGCAGCGCAATAAAAATTGTAGAATTATATATATATTTTAGTTATTTAGTTAAACTTATTACTTAATTAATACAAATAACCCAGTGTGATTGATTTAGTATAATAAAAAAGGTTAAGCTAGTAGCGATTATTACCAGAAACTATTAGCAAATATGGTGAAATCTTATCAACGTTTTGAACAAGAGGCTGTATTCGGTGTCATTGATTCTAATTCCAATGCCGTATGGTTACCCCCAATTTCCACTGAAAAATCAACTAATCCAGGTAAAGTAATTACAAGTGCTTTAGAAAATGTTAATATATGGAATATTAAGACAGGTGAACTAGATAGTTTCTTGACAGATGGTGTACCATTGGGTTCCATTGATACCAAATCTACTAAACCTGCAGAAGTTACATATTTGAAATATCATAAGGATACAAACTTATTAGCTGTCGGCTACGCCGATGGTGTTATAAAAGTATGGGATTTAATGTCTAAATCTGTCCTATTAAGTTTCAATGGTCATAAATCTGCCATCACTGCGTTAGAATTTGATGTCACTGGTACCAGATTAATTTCTGGTTCTAGGGACTCTAATATTATCGTATGGGACTTGGTTAGTGAAATTGGTCTATACAAGTTAAGATCACATAAGGATAACATTACAGGTCTATGGTGTGAGAATGAAGATTGGTTGATTAGTACTTCAAAGGATGGTTTAATCAAAATTTGGGATCTAAAAGTTCAACAATGTGTTGAAACTCACATTGCACATACTGGAGAATGTTGGGCTCTTGGTATCCATAACGATTTGGTTGTTACTACAGGGTCAGATTCTCAAGTTAAAGTTTGGCAATTAAATCTTGAAAATAATAATGGTTCCATGTTAACAGAGAAAGGTATCCATGAAAAGCAAAGTAAGCAAAGAGGTCTAGATGTTCAATTCAAGACCACTACTGATGGAGTTGCATTTTTCTTTATTCAGAATGCTGATAAAACAATCGAAGTGTTCAGAATAAGGAAGGACGAAGAAATATCAAGAGCATTAAAGAAAAGAGAGAAAAGATTATCTGAAAAAGGCATGACCGAAGAAGAAATTACTTTAAACATTAAAAGCTCATATGTTTCACTAATAATGCATCCATTCCAAATTATAAGGTCATTGTACAAAGTTAAATCAGCATGTTGGACTTATGCAACTCAATCAAAATTAGAATTAGTGGTGACTACATCGAGTAATACTATTGAATATTATTCCGTTCCATATGAAAAGAGAGATCCAACTCAGCCAGTTCCATCAAAACCATATTCTATTGAACTACAAGGCTTAAGAACCGATGTAAGAGCGATAGATATTAGTGATGATACAAAGTTATTAGCAACTGCATCAAATGGTCTATTGAAGATCTGGAATTTAAAAACTAAACTCTGTATTAGAACCTTTGAATGTGGTTTTGCATTAACTTGTAAATTTTTACCAGGTGGATTATTAGTTGTTGTTGGTACCAGAAATGGTGAGTTACAATTATTTGATCTTGCTAGTTCTACACAATTAGAAAATATCGAAGAAGCTCATGATGCTGCAATTTGGTCTCTAGATATTACTAATGATGGTAAGAGACTAGTTACCGGTTCCGCAGATAAGTCTGTCAAATTCTGGGAATTTAAATTAGATGAACAATTGATTCCAGGTACTACAAACAAATTTATGCAAGCATTAAAATTACATCATGATACTACAATGGAATTGAATGATGATATTCTAAGTATAAAATTATCTCCAGATGATAAATATTTGGCCGTTTCTCTATTAGATAACACAGTTAAGATTTTCTTTATGGATACAATGAAATTTTTCCTAAGTTTATATGGTCATAAATTGCCAGTTTTATCTATTGACATTTCATTTGATTCGAAATTAGTGATCACATCATCAGCCGATAAGAATATTAAGATTTGGGGTTTGGATTTTGGTGATTGTCACAAATCTTTATTCGCTCATCAAGACTCCATCATGAATGTTAAATTTGTTCCTGAATCACATAATTTTTTCAGTTGTTCTAAGGATGGTTTAGTCAAATATTGGGATGGTGATAAATTTGAATGTATTCAGAAACTTGCGGGTCATCAAAGTGAAGTATGGGCATTAGCAATGGCTAACGATGCTTCATTTGTTGTATCTACTTCCCATGATCATAGTATTAGAGTCTGGGCTGAGACTGAAGATGAAGTCTTCTTAGAAGAAGAAAGAGAAAAGGAGATGGAAGAACAATACGAAGAAACTTTATTGAATTCATTGGAAGAAGGTAATGCTGATGATGCATTTAAGAAGGATGCTGGCGAAGCAAATGAAGGTGATGAAGCTGGAGACGTACATAAGCAAACAATCGAATCCCTAAAGGCAAGTGAAAGATTAATGGAAGCACTTGATTTAGGTATCTCTGAGATTGAAAAGAAGGAAACATATGATAAAGAAATGAAACAATGGAATAAGAAGAAGACTGGTGAAGCTCCGATTGCTCCACAAGGTAATGCAATCTTACTCGCCATTAAGAAGACTCCTGTTGAATATATTATGGACACCCTAGTAAGAATCAAACCATCACAAATGGAAGATGCACTTTTAGTATTCCCATTTTCTTATACATTGAAATTCTTACAATTTATTGATATTGCGTTAGCTGATCCAAAATTAAGCAGTAATCATTTACCATTAATTTGCAAGAATCTATTCTTTGTAATAAGATATAATCAAAAGGAATTAGTTGCTCAAAAGAATGAGACTTTAAAATTACAAATTACTAGGGTTAAAAACCAATTAAGAACGAAATTACAATCTAATGAAGATGATTTAGGTTTTAATGTTCAAGGTTTGAAATTTGTCAAACAACAATGGAATCTAAGACATAATTTTGAATTTGTTGATGAATACGAACAAAAGAAAGAAGAAGAAAAGGGTAAAAAGAAGAGAATCTTCGAAACGTTGGTATGAACTAAATAACTACCTGGATACATATATAAAAGAATGCATAACAATAACATATTATAAGTAATTTTAATTTTAATAATTTTCTGAAATGAAAAGAAAAAAATGCTTGATTGTATTAAGGATGTATGTATAAATGTAATAAATAAATGTATAAAGAATGAATGAATGAATGCTTTTGTATAAATATAGTTGAATGGGACATAAAAAATAAGGTCATGAATTTAAATGTTTAATTTGTAATTTTGGAATATGTGTAATAATTGCATGGGTAAAAAAGGGTTTTTGATCAGGCCCATTTACCTAACAATGCCATTAGAGCTGCACCGCAGCACATAATGAAATATGCGTAAAGCATCCTTTTGAAGCCGTCTGGACCTTTGAATTGGTTTGAATATAAGAATTCGTGGGCCATTAATTCGACAAGGCCAGTATAGACTAAGATACCTGAAGATATAGAATCAAAGATACCGTTTGTGATTAATGCCGTTCTTGAACCTGGTAAAAATGAATTACGAACACCAATACCGATTGCAGCTGCAATTGGAGAAGTTAACGTGAACGCCAAACCCATGATCCATGGTGTGTATCTTTTACTTTCCGGCCATGGAGTCTCCGCGATTCTTGTACCTAGACCTAACCCTTCGAACATTTGATGAAACGTTAAGACAATGAATAAAGTTTCGAATTCTTCACCGGAGACGGAAAGCGAAAGACCAACAAACACAGAATGGAAAATAATACCAAATTCTAGAATTGTAACTGAGAAAATTTGATTTAAATACTGTTCTTTCTCCTTTTTGTTTATAGCGGTACCTACTTCAGTAACATCTTGATGGTCATCATCATGGCCATAGTGGTCTTGCCCTGGCACAGACACCATTTTACTCAAAGGTTTATTTGCAGTGATAGTTGTTTCAGTTTGGAGATTAACACCGGATTCTAAATCAATTTTATAATCATCGAAATCTCCCCTTTCTTTGTCTACGTGTTGACCATAAACAAAATCATGTTCACAGAAAGTATCCTTTTTCAGTAAACTGTCATCAATAACGATTGGATTTTTGATATTATTATTGTTATGTGTAGTAGGGGATGTACCATCGATATTACTAATTTCTCTGTTATAGAAAACTTCAATGTTGTTATTAGAAGAGCTTGATAGATCTAAACTGTCATCTGTTTCGATATGAGAAGAAGCAGAACTGTTATTATTGTTTGGATTATCGTGGTCATGATCATCTTCTCCTATAGCTTTTGTCACATAATAATGTGTGACGATTTCAGTGAAAAATAATAAGAATAAAGACATCAAACAGATACCGAATGCCCACGGGTACTCAACAAAAGTGCCACCTAAACAATCGTTACCTAGTGCTTCTGAAGCAGGTTGCAATAAATGAATGAATGCTGTTGAGACAATGACACCTGAACCGAAGAATTTAGCAATAAAGAAACACCAATCTGGTAATCGTATAAAAGAATATCTTGATGATAAAATTGGAAAGTAGACGCCCAGTCCCGAAGAAATCATAATGATGAAGACCGCTAAAATACGTATATTCTGATGACCATTGTATTCACTAACTGTCTGACATGTATCTGTAGGCGAATCTCTCGCTATCAAATCAATCATTCTTGTTTGTACCTCCTGGTTTGAAATACTTGTATTAGAATCAATACCCTATTACAAATTTGCAAGACATACAAAAAATAGTAACTAATACATGTATATATATATATAAATGAACGTTCCCACAGATTGGGTTATATAAAAAAAAATTATAAAGGGCCAGGATTGTGCAATCTTCAAGGGTCAATTAACAATAAAGAGACGAACAATTCGTTCTTTGTAATAACTTTCCTTCAATATTCACTTCTCACCTGCCACAATTGCGTACCGCCAACCACTTTCTCTGCAAAACAGGGAATCTGTCCGTCTGTCTTTACCGTCTAACATCATCATCTTTTTCATCATCTGTCTCTCTGTCGGTCCATACTACAGGCAGCCTAGGGTGCTGAAAACTTGCCGATTATCAAATTTGTGAATTTCTCAAATAAAGTTTTCTAGATTTACGCGCGCAGAAAAGCAGTTTCTTTTTGGGGGTAGTGTACCGAAGGAAGTATTTTACCCGTGGTGTGCTGCGGTGCGGAAATTTCTGTGCGGTTATTTGTGTTTTGTGAACTTTTTCACTACCGTCGAGGTTATGAAGCAACGGCGAAATGACAAAGAAAAGATACCGTCGAGGTAATGGAGTATAGGTCCCGTGTGACATGACATCGTGTTTGGCTTTTTCCCTTTATATTCATGGGGTACTGTTAGAATCTTATTAGAGATGAATATATATGGATATGTAAATTACGTATTAGTTCTGTGCCTTGAGTAAGGGTCTTTGCAGGGTATCCGAAAATCAAGGAGACTCCAAGTCACTAAAACTCGATGGAGGTGTGGCTCCGAACATTTGGTTTGACTGTTGTAAGGTACGGTTCTTAGTAGGCGTAGATCTTGAAATTACCTCCTGTGGTGGATTCAACAATCCATATTGTTTGATATCCTTGGATAGTTGTTCATCCATCTTAGCTAGCACGTATCCGTTCTTGTCTCTTTCGATGTTAGTTTTGACTGGACTATGGTTTTGCTCTGAAGTACCGTTATTATCATAATCTTGACGTTTAGTTGGAGATTGCGGTTTAGAAATGATGCCTGTATCATATTTCTTACCACCACTACAAATCATTTTACTTCTATGTGACATCATTGCACTTTCTTTTAAGAAACGTTTACCACATGGACATATGAATGGTTTCTTTGCATGTGTACGTTTATGTCTCATTAAATCATGATTTCTTACAAACGCTTTACCACAACCTTCATAATCACATTCATATGGCCTATCCTGTAGATGTGTTTGAATATGAGATCTTACATTATAACGACGCTTGAATGCCTTCCCGCAACCTGGATACAGACATTGAAATAATTTTTCAGGTAATTCCTTAACGTATTGATCGATGGAACCTGGCGGTAATGTAGTAGGTTTCTTTGTAATTTTTGTCGGACTTGGTGTAAATTCCATAGGAGCTGGTAACCTTTCGTATATATTTGGAGTCTGGTGTATCTGTTGTTGTTGTTGTTGATTCATTATTAGTTGTTGTCTGGTCAATGGGCTTCCGGTTGTAGGAGTTGATTCAGGGTGTGCCTTAACTGGTGTATGTTGAAACGTATGTTTCTGAGGCAATTTGCATTTAATTGGTGTAGTCTCTGTGGAACCTGGGATAGTAGGCATAGATATACCTAACCCAAGTAAACCGTCATTCGTCTTTGAACCACCATTAGAATAAGTTTCCTGTTGTGGAATAGTTGATGCACTTGATATTACTGACATTTTCTTATTATGCGATTGTTGTTGTGAGTCTCCCATTGTTCGTTCATTGGTCCAAGGTGGAGTGAAAGGTAAATTCATTCCTGGGCTTCTTTGTTTAGACTCATAGTTTCTGGGTGACTCAAATTTTTCTTTGTTACTACTGCCAGCTTGTGATCTTTGTGGACTCTTGTACGTGTTGAATACTGGAGCAGGTGGAACTGGTGGAATATTACTCGATTTATCTCTTAGGTACTCGTTATCGCCATCTTCGTCTAGTTGTAAATTTGGAATTAAACCGTTTCTTTTGCGACCATGACTGTACCCTTTAGAAGGGGATCCATTCATTGTTGCACTTGAATTTAATGGTGAGCACATTGATCTCTGTGGTGATATTGATGGGGGAGGAAATTGATATGTCCCAGCTGCAGAATTACTAGTTACAATCAAAGGATCATCTTCACCACGTCCTCTGTTTGATCTTGCAGGTGTCTGAATCATTTGTGGTGCAATTTGTGATCTTAATGGAGATCCCGCATTGGATGGAATACTATTTCTATTGTTTAATTGTTGTTGTTGTTGATGCGTAGTGGCTTCTTGTTTTTCTAACACTTGTTGTAATTTTGCTTGTTGCAGTTGATTTTCTCTTAATTGCAATTCTAATTTTTTATTCATCTCTTTTTGTTTCTCTAATTCTAATCTCAAGGTTTCTTGTTGGTTTAAAATCATTTGATTTAATTGGTCATTTGTTGAATTACTACTTTTGTTATTATTCAAAACTGCAGCTGGATTTGTAACAAAGTTATTATAATTGTTAGCTTGTTCCATGGACTCAGGACTATTAGAATTATAGTTATTAATCATATTGTTAAGATTTGGATCCTTAGACATTTCTCGAATAGTTTTTTGTATACTCGATATACTTAAGGTCTTGTTATGATTCGCAAAACCAAAAATTGCAGTACCACTCATACCTCTCTTATGTGCCATGGACGGTTTTTTACTATGTTGTCCACCAAATTGTTGTGGTGTTACAATAATATTATTTTGTCTCCAATCAACGCCATTCTCATTTGGTGAAGGTGCCATTGGAATATCCAAATCTTTTAATTCTTGAGTTAATAGATTATCGATATCACTATATTGTAAATCGAAATTATTAGGATCTTTTATTGGATTACCATTCAGTTTAGAAGGTTTCGAAAAATTCTGTATATCGTAACTACTACCATTATTACTCATATTGAAAAATGATTCTTCATTTATATCTTGCATAAAATTTGGTTGTCTAAAGATCTCATCATTGCTACTGAAGATTTTATTACCACTGCTGTTGTTGTTGTTGCTGTTATTGTTATCCTTGAATCCATTTTGTGGGTTCACTAACCACGATTCAATTTCAGAATCCATTCCGTTAATCTCAATATTTTAAATATTTATTTTATTTTATTATCCGTTTTTAGAGCTTTAAAAGGGGGTATCGTGAACTTTCAATGAAGTTAAACTCTATTGCTTATGGAATAAAATATCTGAATATTTCTTAAAATGGGATGGTACTTGACGGGTCAAAGGTTCTTAAACAATAACCTAAATAAATTGAGAAGTAAATATAGTAATTTATAATATCAAATGAATGGAAATTTACAGATAACTAGACACACAAATTATTTTTGGTTATTAACGTTGTTTATATCGTAGTTCTGTTAGTTGGTGTTAAAATATATCAATCACTATTGGTAACTAATTGGTTTTTGCTTCTTTATGTAGAGCCACTGATTGAGGAATAAATAGAGGGGATTTATTTTTTTGTTATTATTGTTGTTGTTATATGTTATTTCTAATGAGAAGTTTCGGTTACCAAAATGGAAAGAGAAATCAAATAATTGGGAATGAATAAGTATCAAGTTCCCCTTTCATGTATTAATTTCTATCAGCAACACATGATTGTTTCTCCTTAGCAAAATGTTTATTGTTATCATTCAACATGCTTCATAGAAAACAAGCGTAAGCTGAATGAAGGTTTTATTGAAACAATGAGTACTTCACATTTTTACCTAATTCGTATGTTTACTAATTACCAAATTAGGATATCCGAGGAGGCGATCCGAAAAAAAAGGAAACGGTCACGTGCCACAAAATTCAAAGGTCACGTGATTGCTAAAGTTTTTCAGTCAATTTAATTAGCCGCCAAAGATAAGATAAGATAAGAACGTATTTATTTAGGTAGTCTTATGGATAACGATTGTCTATTCTTGTCAAATTTGACTGCATTTACCTCAAATGATGGTATCTCAACGTTGTCTGCGGGTTCATCCTCGATGACTTGATTTAATGTGTCTATATCTGGGGATTTGGTGTCATGTTTAAAGTGAACTTGTGCAATAGACATATGTGATTGCAGGATATCTAGATTGAACAAGGTTTTGGAGTTTAGTTCCTTTTTACATTTTTCAATGATCCTATGCAGCTGTATCATATACTTCTTTTTGATCTCAGTTTCAATATCTAATACCAAGAAACACACTTTAGGGTTAGAACATGATCTCATAAATTTAGGTTTCCTATTAAATGTCATTTCAAATGGTTTAATATTACTCTTTTGAATCTCAATTTGTAATCTTTCTAGTAGTTTATCCCTATTATTGACATTATTGAATGATATATTGGAGGTTATCGAGACGTGTAATGGCCGAGGAGATCCTAAATCTGACCAGTATAATGGTTTTATTTTGATTGGAATCCCATTTCGTTTGAATACTTCAGTATAATGCGTCACTAGTTTGAATAACTGTTGACGGTCCCTGGTTGTAGGTCTCCATTCTAAATATATAAATGTATTCCAAAAACTTTTCGCGGGAAATTTAACACTCATTGTAGAGTTATCCTTGTTATAATCTGCTGTATTAATACTCGGACCAATGTGATATTTATCTAATATCGAATGTGGTACTACTGGTAGCTTATCGTCGTCTGAGTTGTCTTCTGATGATGAACTGTAATTGTTTTGAAAAAGATTCATTTATCGTAGCGTTTGCGCAGATATAGTAATTCACTTGAACTGAAGCGTCTAATATTAAAATATGGTTCAATTTATAACAATTTTAGACATTAAACTATACAAGTTACTTCGTCCTTTGATATTTCGATGGCTTAGTCTACTAGTGTGAAGCCACAACTAGTCTGTGCTGTCTTAAGTTCTGCCTACGCGTTATCGGGGCCAATCGATATTTTCTTCACAAGCAAACATATTATCGTGGGGTTGAGAGATCGTTGAACATTAATTGGAAAACCTTTGACATGAATCGAAATCACTCGATAATAAGGGAGGATTTGATAGTTAATATCTCAGGTGGCTGTTACAACAATTAAAAGGCAATTGAGTAATCTTATTAGAAACTGGTTAAATACTATTAATAATTGATTCTGAATAACTTACATCTACCGAACAGGCAAGTTAAGGAACACTAGATATCAGAAACTTATTTTATTGCGATTGTATTGAAGATATGCCTACAAACGAAATATATTCAAGACCTCATACTGGTCGTCATTCAAGATCAGGCTCCACATCAAGTTCTCGTAGACCATCTTTGACTAGAAGCAGATCTTCCCAAAGGCTGATTAGAACAATTAGTGTCGATAGAAATGATGAAGTGGCCTTAGATTTTAGTGATGGAGAATTAGACCTAGAGAAAGTGAATGAATCGCTGAATAAACTAAATGTGGATTCGGAGACCTCAGGAACGACATCTAGTGGTACGGGCTCGACTTTACCTTGTCTAAGTGGATTGAAAGTCGCAATCAGTTCAACAAATTCGAAAAATAATTCAAAGAGTGAATATATTGAGATTCCTTACGTGAAAGCTACCCTAGATAATACATTACCGACAGAATATTTGAAGAAGGATATATTGAACGTTGCTCATATTCTTCGAATCCGGAAATGGCACTCCAAAAATTCAATGGGATCAAGATTGGACCCAGATGAATTGATATTAACCAAAATATCTGGTGCGATGACTAATTCTATCTTTAAGGTCGAATATCCAAATTTACCACCATTATTATTAAGAGTATATGGTAATAATAATGACACTATTATCGATAGAGAGTATGAATTACAAATATTGGCAAGATTATCAATTAGAAGTATTGGTCCATCATTATATGGGTGTTTTGAGAATGGTAGATTTGAACAGTATTTAGAAAATTCAACAACGTTAGGACGTGATGATATTAGAGACTGGAAAACTTCCCAAAGAATCGCAAGAAGAATGAAAGAATTACATTCAGGTGTGCCCGTATTAAGATCAGAGATTGAATCCGGTGCCACTTGTTGGAACAAAATATTTACTTGGTTAAAAGTGCTAGAAGATACAGGTAAAACATGGATACAAAATGATCAAAATATCAAAGATGCATTCAGATGTGATAATTGGGAACATTTTAAGAAACTAGTCTATTTGTATCATGATTGGTTATATAAGCAAGAAAGAAGTAAACCAACATTAGTATTTTGTCATAACGATGCACAATATGGTAATTTATTATTTACCGCACCTGTGGTCGACATTGTAGATCAGACAAATCACATTGATAGCAGCGCTACATCTGTTACTTCAACAAACTCAAATGCCTCTTTGTTTCCAACTTCTTCTGGTGTCTCCATTGAAAAGATTATTAACCCAACTAGGCAGGAACAGAGTCAAGATTCAAAACTAGTTGTTATTGATTTTGAATATGCGGGGCCTAATCCAGCTGCGTATGATTTAGCTAACCATTTAAGTGAATGGATGCATGACTATAGTGGTGCACATCCATACAAATGCAACCCAGATGCATTCCCAAATAAGGAACAGACGTTAAATTTCCTATATTCTTATGTATCACATTTACAAGGTGGTGATAAAGAAAATAGAAAAGTTACTATTGATAAAGAAGTCAGATATTTCTACAATTCGATCGTTAGATGGAGAGCTACAGTACAATTATTTTGGTCTATTTGGGGTGTTTTACAGAGTGGTACATTAGAACCTGAGCCAGAACAATCTTTACAAAAATCATCAGGTCCAAATGGTGAAATATATATAATTAAAACTGAAGGAACAGAAACAGAGAAGCAATCAATAGTAACAGATGACAATACGCACGATGATACTATTGATGAGAGTGATGATGACGGTGTTAATGTTGATACCTTCGACTATATTAAGTACAGCAGTGATAAAATATCTGTATTTTGGTCTGATCTGATTGGGTTAAGTATAATTAATAAATCAGACACTCTGATAACAAAATTTGATGCTCTAGATGTCTCTATGATATAGGGTCGATGATTCCAATTCTTATTTTATAGTCTTCGAACAATATTCCTAGCTCGTTGGTTTCTAGATTATTTTACCTTGTTTATAGTATATAATGAAAATATATATTTATTGCCTTCATTTTTTATCACTAATTGTATGACCCATCTACCTTATGTAATAATAATTACACGCGCTTTGATCTAATTTAATACAATTCGCGTTATTGTGATAGTATTAGTAAACACATCTCATTCGGTAGTGAAAAGTTTTAAGTGTGAATACAAGTGGTGCCAATATAAGAGTATGTATTTGCTATAAAACTATTAAGCAATCAAACAAAATAATTTTTGCAACAGTGATATGAACATTTGGTTGAGTAATGGATTATAGAAGAGCTCAACGTAACTTAGATTTAATTAATGATAATAATGTGGGCCGACATTTAAAAAGCGCAGAGGGTCTATTAGAAGACATGGAAGTACAACACGGATGTCAAGATGATGATGACGATGTATTGATAAGTACACAAGTTCCGTCATTGAAATTTTCACAGTCTTCTCCTTCAAGTCCTATAGATAGTAGACCAACTAATAGTAGCCGAGTGAATTCGCCACGTAAGACTTTGGGTTTGATGGCAGATGTAATTAATACCATACATGAAGAAATGAGCGAAGATTTGGAGGTGTCTAAGGGAACTATAGAACTACCAACTACGACAGAAGTTGTAGAAGTACCTCAAAATGAAGTTGCCAATGAGAAACAAAATGATAGTAGTAAAGAGGATTCGCAGGAGAATAGTACCACCGAACATGCACAAGCAGTGACCACACAACCTGGAAAAGTTTTTATAAACACTCAAATTCAAAGTAGACTGGATACGATCAATCGTGAGACTGAATTAAAGAACAAATTAAGTCAATTTAGGTATGAGACGCAAGACAATACCGATTCTTTTCCCTTAACTATGGAAATATCAAATGGTAATATTCATAGTAAGCGAATATTGTCAAGAACAACATCCATTAATGAATCACAAAAAAAAAGAAAAAGAGGTACACAGACTAAGAAAAATTCAGAACCAAGATTGACGAGAACTCAAGATCTTTTAAAGAAACTGTCAGGTAAACATAAGAAGGTACGAGATATTTTAAAAAGCCAAAAGGAATTAGAAAATAAAAATACCACGGATAGAACTAATAAACGTACTGTGAAATCATATGATGTATATAATGCTGAGGAATGGAAGTCCATAAGTTTACAAATACTGAAGAATTTCCCAAGAAGTGATACTCAAGAAGTCAAAGAAGTATTTTGTTATTTATATGGAGATTGTGACGTAGCAGATATGTGGCAGTCGTCTCAGAGACCTCCAAAGGAATTAATAACTGAGGGACAGCCTAACGATAGCCAGAAAAATAAAAAAACGGAATTTTTGGTCGATAGTCCAGGTATGATGAAATTATTAACGTTATCACAAGTGATGGAAGATACTGCAGATCAAGAGAAAAGTTTACTGATAATTGAAGAAAATATAAAACAGAATGATGAAAAAGATGTTTCCAATGAGAATAGTATTTGTATTACTCAAGAGAACAAACTAATAGAGACAGAATCCAATCAATTAGGAAAGGATAATCCTGAATATGAGTATCCATCTGTATTGTCGTTACAATCTAGTAAAACCAGTAGTGATAATAATTCAGATATAATAGTGTACGATAGTATGGATGAAATTAAATTAGAATTTCCTAGGTTCTCAGACACTGATATAGAAAAGAATATACTATTGACCAAACCTTTATTACTGACACCAAATGAAGGTTCCTCAAAGATTGAAGATCCAGAAACCGATTTAAATGAGAGTGAGCACGTTGTAGATTTAACACAAGCATCCTTTACGGTCTCTAATGAATTGATTTCGCCAATGAAACCAGATGAGACATTGAACAAAGAAAGTACTCCAAAAAAGAAAAATAAGAACATTTTGAATAATATTCAAGTACCTGCTACACGTGGTCCAACATTAATGTCTGAAATAGCCAACAATAGTCCAGTTCCTGAATTTAAATGTGGTTCTATTGTTAATGTTAGATTATCTAACAACGTATGTAATTTGATTCAAGAGAAAGACATATCATTTGAATTAATTGAAAATAATATGACAAGTGACGATACAATAATATATGATTCAGAAAGCTGTAATAAAAATGATGAGAGTTTAGCAGATACATCTAGACCAAATGTAATTGAATTAAAATACAGTCGTAAAGATATATCAATAAAAACAGCTGAATCACATATTGTAAAACCTAGTCAAAATGAAAATATAATAGTATCCCAGGCTTCGACTGTACAAGAAATGAGACAAACTATTAAAACCATAGGTTTAAAACCTGCTAGAAGTAAAAGTCAAATGGTGGAATCGCTAGAGATTATGTCACAGACAATTGCAGTCAATCCTTCGAGTACAATTGCAACAAGACAAGATATATTTGATCATATTACTAAAATTATTCAGGGACAACCATTTTTATTGGAACAAATTCAAACTTTCCAACCTATATTAATAGATACATTCATTAATGAATTAATTGAGATTGATCCATTTATCGAAAAGATTGATGAGTCTACTATACAAAATTGGGCAGATACAAATGGAGTTAGTTTGAAGCGTAGCTAAAGAAATATGTTATGCTTCTGAATATATTACTTAATTCAGCGATGCGATGCCCGCGATGAGAGGTAAACAAAAGAAAAAATTGAAAATTGAAAAATTGAGAGATATCATAGAAGAAGGATTGTAGAACCGAACCGTAAAAAAGATGATTAATAACCATTGGTAACCTCGATAATTTACGTAGGAAACAGTTGAGATATAATGGTATTTAAGTTGGATATATTAGATGAGGATACTTTACATGAACATATATTTTCAAGATACGTTGAATTAGAACGACATGCGGATGCATTAAAACAAGATTTAGGTATCCAGTCACGCACGGAGACTACTATTGAGATAGATATAGAACCACCGATAACGTTGCCAGATATTGATTCACTTGCATTAATAGATAAGAGTGAGAAATCTAAAAACAGGAAACTAAGGAAAGTTAAAAAAAGAAATAAGAATCGTAACGATGAAGAAAGGTACAACGTAATCATTGAACAATCGATAAGTGATTTAAATTCTACAGTTTCAAATAATAATTCTACTACAGGGTATGTATTATGGTCAAGTACACCATTTTTCTTACGTTGGTTATTATATAATAAGAATACACTACCATTTAGACAACAGAACACTGATGATATTATAAATATCCCACCAATGTATAGTCAAGGTAAAACATCTAGAGTTGGTATTATTGAATTAGGGACAGGAATATCATCATTAATGTCTGTTGTCTTATCCAATCATGTTGATCAATATATCTGTACGGACCAAAAGGGTATCTTAAATAAATTAAAATACAATATGCGTGAAAATTTAAATCAGGTAACGAGACGTGTTTGCCAGTCCGAAACGTTAGGAATCACATTACAAGAAACTAATGGAAATGGTGAAGAGGATGAAAAGGTACGTAGACCAAATGTTACAATTGAAATTGAAGAATTAGATTGGGAAACTTTCAAAATAGGGGAAAACACAGACTATTTGGCAAATTTACAAGATAATTGTAACATTATCTACATTTTAGCAATGGATGTAATCTACAATGAATATTTGATCCGACCATTCCTTGAAACCTTGACTAAAATAAGAACATACTTCTCGAGCGATATCCGGGTCAAATGTCTGATTGGAATCCATCTAAGATCTCAAGATATAGTGACACAGTTTCTAGAATCTGCAATTACAGATTTCCATCTACCAATTACATATATCAATGATCCTACATTGGAACAATCTCGATACTCTTTGTATTTGATATAAAAGTAAAATGGCCAACAATTCCTGTAAGTTCCATGGGAATATAAAATTATCGGTAGATTCAGCCATTCTTCATTATCGAATTCAATGAGCATTGAATTGTCCGACTGTGTAACTAAGCTTCGACGGCACGAGAGAAGAAATATGGGGGGGGAAATAATGCAGCGATGAGCCCATTAAATCTGTACGGCCAGTTCTTAGTGGGATTTCCCATTAATTAGAATTTATTATGAAACAATTTTCAATTTTAATTAACGTGCTTATGTTATAGTATTATAGTAAGGAAGTTACTCGTTAGATTAATATATATATATCTGTATGTCTATGATTATAAATATATTTGTGGTAGAATTTTAATATTTGTCTCTCTTTCTCTCTCTTTTTATTTCATCCGCGGAAATAGCGATCGAGGACTAACAAAGAAATCTTTTTTGTTGCTTTTCAACGAAAGGCGAGGCTAAAAGTTTCACTTCTTTGATTAGTTAACTCTCCTGGCAACAAACGGGCGGAAAAATTTATTTTGCGAAGAGGCGAAAACAAGAAACAAAAGACTTTTTTTATAAAAATAAGAAGAACAAGGGACAACAATAGGAAAAATTTCTTTAAAAAAAGACTTACTTCTGGTCGTAAATCATTTTTTTTTAATTGAAACAAGTCATATTTGCGATATATAAAACATATCTGTGAATGCATATAGATAGATACTGATATACAGTATCTGAACTTTTTTTTATTCAGTTTCTAAAAAGAGATTATAACCTTTTTATATTATCATTAGATATCCTTTCACAGAAGGGATAAAATTATCGAAAATATCGTTATTTTTTTTGGAAGAAGCGTAGGATAGATTGATATACCTAGGCGTATAAGTTACTTCTGTTTTTTTTATCATTATTTGTTTCGCATCGATTTAACAAAAACGCATACACAATCACAAGTAAGATATGGCTGTATGGGACCATTTAGAAGTATCTAAAGCTCATGTAGCATATGCTTGTGTTGGTGTCTTTTCATCTATTTTTTCTCTAGTATCTCTTTTCATTAAGGAGAAACTATATATTGGTGAATCCACCGTGGCAGGTATATTCGGTATCATTGTTGGACCTGTATGTTTAAATTGGTTTAATCCGTTAGAATGGGGGAATTCAGATTCCATTACATTAGAAATTACAAGAATAGTATTATGTTTACAAATTTTTGCTGTTGCTGTTGAATTACCAAGAAAATATATGTTAAAACATTGGCTATCTATTGTAATGTTGTTACTTCCTGTAATGACTATAGGTTGGTTAATTATTGGTTTATTCATTTGGATTCTTATACCAGGTTTAAATTTCTCTGCAAGTTTATTAGTTTCAGCTTGTATTACGGCAACAGATCCTATTTTAGCACAGTCTGTTGTATCTGGTAAATTTGCTCAAAGAGTTCCAGGTCATTTAAGAAATTTATTATCTGCGGAATCTGGTTGTAATGACGGTATGGCTTTCCCATTCATATATTTATCATTAAATTTAATTTTATATCCAGGTAACGCAAGAGAGATTGTTAAGGATTGGATTTGTGTTACGATTTTATACGAATGTATCTTTGGTGCCTTATTAGGTGTATTTATTGGATATACTGGTAAACGTGCAATTAAATTCGCAGAAGAGAAAAATATTATCGATAGGGAATCCTTCTTAGCATTTTATGTAGTATTATCATTCTGTTGTGCGGGTTTTGGTTCAATATTAGGTGTCGATGATTTATTAGTTTCCTTTAGTGCAGGTGCGACTTTCGCTTGGGATGGTTGGTTCTCAAAGAGAACTGAAGAAAGTAAGGTGTCTACAGTTATTGATTTATTATTAAATTATGCCTATTTTATTTATTTTGGTGCTATTGTACCATGGGCACAATTCAACAATGGCTCAATTGGTTGTAACGTGTGGAGACTAATTATCCTGGCAATTGTTGTTATCTTCTTAAGAAGAATCCCTGCAGTTTTAGCAATGAGAAGATTTATTCCAGATATTAAATCATGGCGTGAAGCTTTATTCGTCGGTCATTTCGGTCCAATTGGTGTTGGTGCAATTTTCGCTGCAATCTTATCAAGATCTGAATTAGAAGCAAGTGTGTCTGAAGAAGAAACACCTCTAAAACATTTACCTGCTAAAGGGACAAAACATTATCAATTGATCGCATGTATTTGGCCGATCGTTTGTTTCTTTATTGTTACATCCATTATTGTCCATGGTTCCTCTGTCGCAATCATTACCTTAGGTCGTCATTTGAATACAATTACATTAACCAAAACGTTTACGACACAAACATTCGGTGGAGGTGGGGGTAAAAGTTCATGGATGCAAAGGTTACCTTCATTGGATAAAGCTGGAAGATCTTTCTCTTTACAGAGAGTTGACACTACAGGGAAGTTTATCCCAGGTAGAGATGATAAACAAGCAATGTCAAGAACAAGTACAGTTGAAACCAGTGGTATTCCTGTAAGGCACGCAGGTGGTATGAGAAGAAGAAAACATAAGAAACATAATAAGAAACATAAGAAGTTAAGACCAAGACATCTTCCTCATGAAATTTTCAGATCTAGATCACATAAATATTCAAATGAATACGATGATGAATTGAACGATTTAGGTAGAGAAAGATTACAACGTGAAAAGGAGGCTCGTGCCGCTACTTTTGCATTAAGTTCATCAGTCGCACCTGAAGAACAAGGTTCTGACAACATACAATTACAACAGCCTTATAATTATGGTGAAGGAGAAACTACTGGAACAGGGAGCTTGCATAGTGAATACACAGGTCAATCATCCAATGGGATCGTTAGAGGTAGAAGTGCTAGTGTTGCAAGTTCACGTGCTACTGGTGCAAGTCAATTGGTAAGCCCACAAGTTCAAGAATTACCTACATATCCTGCATTTGAATCCGATCATGAATTGTTCGACGAAAATGAAGATGAGCAACAAATTAGAGATAGATCAGAAAGTGATGCTTATTCAAATAAGCTACACGTTACAGATTCGCCAAACTACATGCCATATGATTCAGATACTCAATACAATGAAAAACAACAGAAATCATCAACAAGTAGTAGTTCTATGACATCTTATGAAAGACAAAGATTAAAAGAAATCCACGAAGCTGAAAACACAGGTAAAATCGCTTACACAGAAGGCGATCAAATCATCATTGAAAATAAACATGGTGAAATTTTGGATCAAGCTAAATTAAATACAACACCTGATGATGATATCGAGGGTAGTTTGAAACATTATGAAGGTGGTTCCCCTATCCAGGGTGTTACATCACATGATTCTGGTTCAAGTTTAAGAGCATTAAAACATATTGTATCTCCTGCATCATTGACTAGTGTACCATCGATTGTTGAAAATGTTATTAAGAAGACAACAAGCAGACGTTCAAGTATTGGTGGTCTTTCGATTGGTTCTTCGGATAACGAAGGTAAACACAAATATCATGCATACAAGATTGATAATCTGTTAATCATTGAAAATGAAGATGGTGATGTTGTTAGAAGATATAGAATCAACCCTCATAGTGATGAAAACAATGATAATAATGATACAAATGCAGGTGTAGTCTCTAAGGCATTATCTGCTGTTGGTTTAAGAAGTCGTGCGGCATCATCTGCCACGCGTCCTCCACAGAGAGACAATTCTACGAAACAACAACAATCTAATTTAAAACCTAAGGTTAGTCCTAAACAATCAGCAAGAGATAGAATTCTTACTCCGGCTCCGACACAATTATATTCAACTGACCACAACAAAATAGATGAAGAATCCGAATCTGAATATACGGATGGTGACTCAGATAGTTTAGATTATGACGATGAGAATAGTGACCATGAATCAGACGATGACTACGATTACGACTCTAGTGATGCATCAGATGATGAATCTGAAACTGAATTCGAAAGAGAAAGACGTCTAAATGCATTAGGTTTATCTCACTCATCGACATCAAATCGTAGAGATGAAGAAGATGAAGAAGAACCGGTCAAACCTGCAGATAGTAGGGCTAGAGCTGGTAGTACAGCTCAAAATTTAAAGAATTCCTTTGTTAAAAAATTTTCCTTGAAAAAGGGATAAACACAGACACGCATAAAGAAAAATAAATTTAAGAATAATTTCCGATATAATGCATTCTTTTATTTGCTTTCTCAAATTTTTTTTTATTAATATTCTATATCGGTGAGCATTTTTATCATGGGTTTAATTAATCCATCTTTAGCATTACAATAATCATTATTCAAAAAGATGAAGTTTATAATAAGTAAATATATATCCTTAATTCAATACATATACATACATAAATATAAGTATATTTCATTATTTCAAAAAAAAAATGCAAGTACCTTTTTTTACATGGAGGAAGGGGTGAGTTATTAGATACCAATTTTAAGTGAATCACATTAGTGCATTTATTTACAAGGTGATTCTTCTATTCGTATTTCTTATTCTAAAGTTACCTTTTCTTTACTATTTTCATTATCTTCAAAGTTGAATATATCCTTCATGAATTGACCAAATTCTTCTCTGTTTGGTAACTCTGTTGCATTATCATTATTTACAAATTCAACTTGGGTATAGTCTCCTCCAAGTGAGTTACCATTAACTTTGGAAAATTGAACAGAATATTTGTTCAGATATTTGAATCTCTTAACTGAGTGATGATTCATTGAGACAAAGCTATAGTCTACAGTGGTTAGATCTGTACCCGCCGATGGTAAGTTAAAGAGAACTTTATAGATAGAATTATCTGATGGCAAATATGGTTTATAAACAAATTTATCCAAAAATTTATCCACACTTGGTTGATTAATTAAATTTCCACCGGCATCATATTCGAAGATATCAGTTAATATATCGTTCGATATTTTATAATCATGTGGTAATTGTGGAGTTTGAGCGTAGTATTCATTTGTAGATAATGTTGTTAAACATTGGATTGTTTCATAGATAATATTGTTATTTTCATCCAATTGCAGCAATAGCTTAATAGGAGGGAATTTTTTATCGACTGAATTATGTGGGGTCGAGATGAAATTCAACTCCAAGTAATAACTAGGTTCAGAATCATATTCCTCGGTGTCTACCGGTAAAGCCAATACTTTTTCTGAGATTTTTGGTACAACTGGTTGAAATATCTTCATATTATTATTCTTTGTTTCCAAAACGGAACCAAATGATACACTAATTATTTGAGATACTTCTTGTGGTATTTCTGATTTATTGCTATCCCTGTTAGATTTCCGGAAGAAATCATACACTTCGTCAATCTTTTCTTCTGTTATAATATCATTTACCTTAAAGGAACATTTAATGTTCTCATTTTTCATTGACTCGACCTTTTGAAGTCTACCCCATTCTTCATTTTTAGAGATCCAATCTAAACGATCCGGATCGCTATATGGGAACAATCTTATATTCTTATCTGTAGTATCTGGTTGGTCTGACTTCAACCATTTCGCATATTTGGTGTTCTTATATATGGAATCCTCCTGTGATATTATCCATCTAACTAATCTTTTAGCTAAATCTATTCTTTTCCAACCAAATGCAGCAATTTCATTATTATTTATATCAACACCACATATCCTTGTTATAAGATTTAATTGATTATCTGTCAAGGATGTTTGTGGTTCCCATTGTTTAGTACAAACATTATTCAAAATGTTGTTCAATGAAATTTCAATAAATTCCAGAATATCACTTGTTGATGTAATGCGTAATTCATTTTGAGATAGATTTAGTTGAATAAATAGATGAGGGTTCAATCTTGTTAGATTTTTCAAAATTTTACCATTCTGTGTCAATAATAACAATTTTGAATGTCTTTCTGTCAATTTTATAGTTTTAGTTTTAAGATTTATTAAATTTTGTGAAATCTTAGAATCCCATAATTTTGTAAATATTTGATCAATTAATTTATGCTTCACTAAACGATTTGAAGTTATTAAATCATGATTCGGATCTAATTTGTTGATATAAGCACGTAATTGTTTTATCGTGAATGCATTCATTATCTTTTCTTGTAATTCAGTATAATTTTCTTGTGAAATATTTGTCATTGCAGGTTTAAGAGAATCTATAGAATAGAACAGTTGTTCTAACGAAGCGTTTTTGCTAAATTTTAATAAATTTTCAGTATCCTTCAACAAATTTTCAGATAATGTTTCATTTAGAACAGGAGGTTTTTTTGTTCTTGCAGGTTCAAGTTCGACACCTTCAAATAATGTATTTTTACTTGGAATTCTACTGCTACCATTATTCTTTTGAATTGAAGTATTATTGTCTGAGAAATTTCTACCCTCATTGTTTGGATTGCTTGGTCTATACCTATTTCTATTATTCAATAACCCAGCTTGTTTGGGATTTAATACCACAATAGTTGGCTTTTCAGGTTTCAATTTTTTACCTCTTGTTGAATACAGTCTAACTAACTGTAATAAATTAGGTCTCATCCCAACTTGCCTCTCTCAAATACTTATATGACGTGTTCGTATTGATAGAATATATAATCGTAGTTAATACCTGTCACTTGTTAAGAAATCATTGCTCTAGTTCTTGATGTATGTTCTGTATAGTTAGATAAATCTCACTAACGGTTCCAAATTTGTTTCTGGGTCCCTTGACAGCGTTGTCCGAAGCGAGAAAAAAAATTAAACGAAAATTTAAAAAAAGTTGTTAACTTCTAAACTGATCTTAACTCATGAATTAAGTAAACAAAAGAAGATACATATAATTGATTGCATATCGTTTGACTTCAAGAGTCGTTTTTATATTGTTATAAAATATTAGATTAAATACATATAATATTCGAACAACACAAAATCAAAGAATTATAACTTTTCACAATGAGTAATATTAAGCGAACGCGAAAAGAAGCAACTAGACGATATTATGAAATGTATAATAAAGAAGTTAAAGATTTTTTCCAAATTGGACAATATGAAGATTATTCAATTCGCCCATCGCGTATTCATTACAAAAGTCAAGTAAGGTACGTAGAAAGATTAGATGATCCAAATGTTTTATACAATCAAAGTGATGATGATGATGAAAATAATGACGATGAAACTAATGAATCTGTAGAGGAAGTTGTTGGAACACTTTGGACAGGACAAGAGAAACGTACATTTTTCAGATTATTATCTAGGTATAGTATACATAGAGTTACTGAATGGGGTCATGCGATTCCTGAAAAATCGTTGTATGAAATAATGGAGTATTATAATATCTTAAATGAGAATTTAAACCAATTAAGAAAATTAAAATTCAAAGGTTTATTAAAAGTTGCAGATATGGATATTGCATACGATATGGATGATCAATTTGTAGAAATGGAAGAATATATGAGTAAAAAACTTTTGTATAAACAACCGTATAAAAGAAAAATCAAAATGAAAGAAACAGATGGTCAGAATGATGAGGGGAATGACGATGATGGAAATGATGATCGTTCAACTAATAGTAATGAATCAATTGTCAAGGAAGAAGAATTGAAAACTCCAGAGTTACCTCCTCCGGATATTAGCTCTCCATATGTTAGTGAATTGATTGATTTGGATAATTGGGAAAGAAGATGGAATGCAATTTACTGTAAGACATATATTGAAGAATTGAGAACCGTACAAAAAGATTTTATACCATTAGGTGTTTCAAGTGTAATATATATTGAACAATTAGTGAAGCAATATTTACGTCGATTGTTGTGGTATACCGTATTACCAGAAATTGAAAATAAGAAAATTTCAAAGAAAGTATTACAGTCATTATTGAATTTATCAAATGAGGATAACGAACAGGAATCAAAGAGAGATAAAAGAATAACCCGAGATAAGAAAGTATCCGAAATTTCGGAACCTGAAGAAGTAAAGAAAAGGTATAATTATAGAGACGATGATGTTGTCGATGTTTATGGCAATCATAAAAAGAGGAAGATACATAAGAAAAAGAAAAAGAATCCATTAAAACCAGAGAATTATTTCTTCCCAACCATTATAACAGGTTCCGAAGTTGAAAGGGCTATAACTATGATGAAAAATGAAAAAAATGGCAGATTCGTTCAAACATTGGGTGAATCTGTAATAGATACTATTAACAAATATAAAATTGATTATAAGCCTCGAGATGGTAACATTTTCAGAAAGAGTAGTGTACGTGACAGTATTATTCCTGAAATGATTCACCAAACTGCATCTATATATTCCACGGATAAAATCCAATTTGGCAGCCCGATTCCAGGCTCTGCTGTTTTAAATGATTCAACGGATGACAGCAAAACCAGTTCTTCACAGGTAATTATTAAGGATCCGTGGGAATTAAAATATGATCTACAATATAAAATCCCATCTGCAACTAGAGAAACACGTGAGGATGCGTTAGATTTAGCAACCGAGGCTAATGATAGTTATAGATCCTCCCAAATTTGCCAAACGATTTATTCATATATCCTTGAACAAAAGAAATGAAAAATGCGGCATATTGTTTTCAAATCTGCTCGTGTTTAATTACCCTGCACCACTCAATGCCTGCTTTCCTTCCCACCGGAATAGAGGATATTCAGTATCTTTTACCCTGCGTTGTTCGGTTTTCCCGTTATCAGCGGACGCATCCTATCTTTGTATTTTTCGATAGCGGGTTCGTCGGGATCCCAACTCCGCAAGTTAACTTTATCGACAGACTGCGTACGGCTGTAACAAAGTTTGCGCACATTTTGAGGGGTGAGGTTCCATATGTTTTCGTCAAATTTGCATGCACGATACTACGACTGTGATCGGGACTGGGTTCCCGAACACCAATAGATAAGATGCGACATTTGTTTCGTCCCACAGGAGAACAATCATAGTTGTATTATTAATCATTAACAATCGATAATGATGGGTAAATAAATTATTTGTAATAATAGCAACAATCAATAGTCTCATTGATAAGATATAATTATCTACTTATTATTGGACTATGTTCCTGATAAACGTGGTTAAAATATATATATATATAAGTATATAAAGGATGTGAGTTAAACACTTCTCTGTTTTACACTGTCTTAAAACTTATCACTCTATTTTACTAAGATAATTACACTTAACATTTGCTTATATCATCAATAAACAGAAAAGTATATTTTTATATTACTGTAAACCGAAACACACAACTATTATACATTTTAATGAGGCTATCTGTTATAAGATCTCCTGCTACAAGTTTATTATTACGTTCTACTAATACGATTAAAACGACAAATAATCTATCTGTTCAAAATAGATTATTTGCAAATATCAAGAGACATTATGTGTCAAAGACTAATACGAAGAAGAATGAAAGAATGATGTATTTAGATCCTACTGGAGTGTTGGAATCTAATGCAGAAACTGTCTCTTCAGATATGACAACTATCTCCGCTATAGGCACTCCTATCATCAATTCGATTAACGCACCAGCTACTGCTCCATCTTCTACTTTAGAAGAACCTACTTGGGATAAAATATATGACATTAAAGCACCTGCTTCTATAAGCTATTTAAAGACTTTACCAAAGAATCAACTATTTTCATTATCAATGATAGGTGTCGTTACATTAAACAAGTTCTTCTTGGATAGTTGTATTAAATTATTCCCATATGTTCCGATTCCAATTATTAAGTTATTCATTTCCGATTTATATTGTGGTGGTGAAACTATGGATGAAGTATTACAATGTGGTAAAGATTTACAAAAAAGAGGTATTTCAAATATGATGTTATCCTTAACAATAGAAGATGCAGAAGGTACTAAAAATATTGATATTGATTATATTGTATCCGAAACAATCGCTTCAATTCATAAGATTCTTTTACCAAATTTCTTATCCCAATTAGATGGTACGGCTTCAAATATTAATGATATTGCACCTGGTTACATCGCTTTAAAACCTTCCGCTTTAGTGAAAAATCCGTCCGATGTCTTATTGAATTTTGCTAATACAACTGATACTTATTGGGTTGAACAAAGACAAGTATTGATTGATAACTGTTCAAAGATTACAGAAGAAATTTGTCAATTAAATAAAGACTTATTAGCAAGATATCCTGATAGACAATCTCCATTCTTTGTTTCAACAATTGATGCAGAAAAATATGATTTACAGAAAAATGGTGTTTATGAATTGCAAAGAATCTTATTCCAAAAATTTAATTCTATGGAAAATAAATTTGCATCTTGTATTGGTACATGGCAATTATATCTAAAGGACTCCCTAAAGGATATTATTGAAGAACAGAAAATGGCTGAAAAAGGTAATTACAAACTAGGATTAAAATTAGTTAGAGGTGCATATATCCATACTGAACCAAATAGAGAAATGATTATTCATGACACAAAATTAGATACTGATAATCATTATAATAAAGTTGCTACTTTAGTGACGAACGATATGTTAATCAATGGTGAAAATTCGATCTTTGGACATTTAGTAATTGCATCCCATAATTACCACTCCCAATTAATTGCTACAAACTTAATTAAAAATTCAAAGTCTCCAAATAGAGATTATGTTCAAAATAATGTCATATTTGGACAGTTATTAGGTATGGCAGATAACGTTACCCATGATTTAATTAATACCTATGGTGTAAAAAATATTATTAAATATGTTCCATGGGGTCCAGCAATAGAAACAAAAGATTATCTGTTAAGAAGATTACAAGAAAATGGTGACGCTGTAAGGGCAGATAATGGCTGGCCATTATTAAAATCAATTTTCTTATCATTGAGATCATAGGTCTTCAAACAAAAGCTTTCTCTTTTTTTTTTCCTGTTTTATTAGATTTTTGAACAAGTCTAAAGTCAAAAATAAAATCTTATAAACATCTTCAATTCAACTCATATTATTATTTAAAACATTTAATTTTTCTAAAACAAATATGTATTTAATATTATTCTAAGACATATATTCGTATAATTAATTTAAAATCTATATTGTAAGTAACCATATATAGAAATACTGGACTGTAGTACGATTTTTGGAGAACATTTATACTCATATATTTGATAACAAAGTTTTAACAAATATAATTAATTATTGTAAATAGTTTCAATCTTGAAAGACTGCTAAGTATTTTGAATTTTGAATTTTCTTGTTTCACACAGCAACCTTTTATTTGAGAGAGTAGATGATTATAATAAAAAGCCTCCCCACAATTAACTATATGGCATTAATTTGAAATGTTGCAACAAGGGTCCGTACTTCAAATCAAACCAATATTAGTCTGTAACGAGAAGTCGACGACAAAACTAGAAATATTTAATTAAATGAGAAAATAATATTTTTTTTTTGCTGGAACATCAAACGGAAAAGGAAATGAAAAATACACTGTCTGACGCCAAATTGTATAACTCAACCAATCACGAGCGACAGATCAAATAGTTGGTCTGATGCGATATGTTGAATCGACTACAACCAAGTGGATTCATGAACATGATTTCCCGTTAAACCATTTTTCTAATATTGTAAATTACTATAAGAAGAAAGAAAATTGAAATTGTAAATAATAAATGAGTTTAATAATTCTTTCTCTGTAAATAAAATATTTTTATAATTACTTCTTTTAAAGAAAGTAAAGACTTGTATATCTAAATATATAATTAATAATCTTCGAGATTGAGTATGAGAATATAAGATAGTAGATAGTTAGTAATGGTAATAATTAATACTGTGACGCAGGATTATACGTCCCCGAATCACTGCAGAGCTCCTTTCCCTTTCATAACAGGAAGAGATATATAAAGTGTATTATATAGTTTTACATAAGTTCGGAAAACTTGTCCCCTTTTATATGAAAAACTTCACAGTGATATCGTATTGCACGATATTACTGGCATAACAGTACAATAATAATTTCCAACAATGATTTCTTATTCACATTACCGAACTTTATATTCGAATGTCGTCATACAAGCCTATCCATTTATATTTAATTGCGCACAATATTCTGTGTTCATTATGCTCTTATGGTAGTCTTGTACTATGAATCCATGGAATATTAAGCTCAGTAAATTAAATTATCACTATTGTTTTTCTGTTTACTTGAGGAACTCCATTAAGATATTACTGATTAAGTAGTAAACATAAAAAATTATATAGTTTCCCAAAAACTCACCAAAACTTAAAACTTATATCAAGTTTTTATTCGATCATTGAGTTCACGGATAGCCATTTACAGAAAGATGATAAATAAGATGAAAAGTAAACTTTAGAAGAATAGAAATATTTTTTTGGTGCTGGAACATCGAACGAATACAAAAAGGAAACAACAATGACACCTTATGACACTAATTGTATAGCTCAACCAATCAGAAGCGACAGATCAAACAATTGGTCTGATGTGATATGTTGAATCGACTACAACTAAGTGGATTCATGAACATGATTTCCCGATAATCCATTTTCTCTGACATTGTAAATTACTATAAGAAGAAAGAAAATTGAACTTGTAAATAACAAATGAATTTAATAATTCTTTCTCCGTAAATTAAATATTATTTGTAATTGCTTTTAAAGAAAGCAGAGACTTATATATATAAATATATAATTAATAAATCCTCTTCTATCAACAAATGTCTGACAATAATAAAATACTATTCAATCGCTCGTACGTTTTTAGCGTTAGACATTGAACGGATCAAAATAATAAGAAAAGTGGAATAGTGGAAATGTCGTTGGATCCAATAATGTGTAGCTAAACGAATCGCAAGACCCAAACAAGTTTATATGGTCTCTAACATGACCTGTTTTGTTTGAGTACAACATAAAAATTAATTGGTCTGAATTTTTTATTGAAGATTTGTAGTTATAGCTTCCATTTTTGATTTGGAGCTAGTATTTATATTGGGAGAATAAGTTTAATATCACTACTATTTCTTTAGTAAATACCAGTCCATCTCTTTAGCATTTGCCAGAGATGTATGTAATATATATATCTATATTCTTTATATAGTAGTATTATTGTTGAGATGATTTTCCTCTTGAGGAGTTTTTACTTTTCTTGACTCGGTATATCTACCGCCGCACGTCCAAAGCGATGACGCAATATAATGCATTAGAAAATAAAGCTTTTTATTAACAAATGGCATATATGTACCATATATTCCAACAGTAATTGATTATTATTTTATTGTACATTAACTATATAATAGTTAAGAAACATATATATATGATTACACAATCTGTTTGGTCCATATCTAAGGTTCGATGAACTAACTCACTAAATTGTTTTATCCATCTGTGCGAGAGTTCATAATCACCCACACACCTCTATAATACAGTAACACATAATATACTATAATTCAAG
>JAXQGP010000055.1:0-58746 GCA_037040125.1 Kazachstania sp. M6911
AGAACAAACATGTTCTGATCTCATCTTCACTTTGTAAATGAAACCAAGCTTCAATAATATAAATTAAAAGACTTAAGTCGAGTTTTATCAAGAACCTTTTACGAACCTTCTCTATCACATTTTTGGTGCCCAAAATTACAATACAAGAATAAATCAAAATCTCGAAAGAAAAATTTGATGTTTATATTATACTTGTTATTTACGGTTATTGTTGAGTGGTATGTGATGTAATATATACATGCAGGCTATACTAAGTAACTGACGGTAAATTGTATACCACAATAAATGGGTTGGGCAATGAAGAATGGGGCACGAGAACGAAATAATTGTAACAAATTTGCTTGATTGGGTTTAGCCTCTGCAGTCTGCATCGAGTGGATATAATTCCCAGAAATTACTATTAAATTAAAGAGAGAAGTAGATATAACATGATAGGAGATAGAATGTTTTGTGGGTTGGTTAAGGAGGGGATAAATTGCCTTCTGAATATTCAAATTTTATAAGATAGTCACATCAAACAGATAGTTAAAAACGCTAACCAGGAGTTAATTCATCTTAGTTTTGCGGCGAATTTGTTTCTTAATGACGGAAATGTATATATGACAGAAAATAGCATAACTGGGACAACACAAATATCAATATAAAGATTTTACAATGTCAATATTATAAACGAATATAATAATCCCTGTATCATTATAAAGACTGTAGAAGTAAGATCTAAATTATTAAAGTATATTGAATCTCAGTAGAAAAGATGTGAGTGAATAAATTAACAAGGGATGAAGTATAATATTTCTAAATATAAAAAACTAAAAACTGAAACTAGAAGTCAGAAGTTCGATAGTTCGTATTCAAATTTATAACTGTTATATATTTTTTATAATAAAAGAACAAGTAACAAAATATAAATATTTTGCTTTATTAAAACTCTACAACTATTACGTAATCTTAATCCAAATGTCTAAAACTAACAACGAACTATCTAACGCTACTTCTATCCATTCAGACCACTTAAGACCTCAGTATTTATACTTGGAAATAATGGGAGGGACGAAAATAGATTTGGACTAACTTAGAGTTGGAATTTTCTGTTTGGGTTAATTATATAGCATAGAAGTAACTGGACTATGAGTGTTATCACATCCAACATTGTTGAATACAGTACTATCACAAGGATTATATCGATGTGTGATTTTAATTTGGACATCGGAACTTAGAGAAGCCCAATACAACTCCTAAAGCATTATTATTCGGATGAAATACTAGGTTGCTCATGATGGTATTGATAAAAAGAATATTCAAGTACTTTCTCATTACCGAAATCTGAAAATTCTTTAATTATTCCATTATGAAAATTGATATTATATATATATGGGCTCAACTTAGTTTTTTTTGTAATAAGAAGAAGTGCAAATGTGTCATATTTATAACGACAGAGAGGCCGCCTTTACAGTGGTGGTAATTTGAAATAATAATCGTTACTAGTTCCTTAGGTAAACTTTGCTATCTGTATAGTTATTAATAAACATCTCGTCACGTTGCAAAGACTATTGGACTGTTGACATACTATTTTCTATTGTAGAATAATTTATATATGCAAATGATATAACTACATAATGAAATATCCGGAATATTGTATTCTCTAAAACATATATTGGTACAATTATACGTATAACATAACCAAGTCTAAGATATAATGCGATACAGTTCCGAGATTACGTGACTCTGTGACATTATACGCCGTGTTTTATAGTCGTTGATGTTTCCCTTTCGGAGTGACAGGCACATCAGTAAAATTTCCTATATAAATGACTTCGAGAAAACAAGATCTTACAAAAAGGCAGCCAATAACATATCTAAGTTGATAATACTACAGAAAGCAGGTAATCGAATCAATCAGCTACTTCAAGAATCAAATAGCTATTAAAACAGTCTCACTCTCAGGAAACTCGGTAATGACTTGGACTAACATTGGAATATGTGTTCTAGGGAGTGCTGTAGCTGCCTTTTCCATCGGTGCTTCAGGATTTCATCACACTCATAAACAATGCATCGAATGTGTGGATATGTATATTTCGCACCAGAGGGAAAAGGGCATATTATTGAATCATAGAGAAATACTGAATCAGTGTAATTTTAGTCGAAACCTCACTGTAATATTTGTAACGCTGGCATTAATGTCTCTATGGGTTTTTACATTTGTGCATCCCCCAATAGAAGATAAGGGGATATATAAATACTCATATTTCTTTACATAATCAGCAAGCTGAAGATCGAGTTCAAAGAGAGAAAGAAGACCTGAAACAATCTGCTAAAGGAAACGACAAATTTGTACAACAAATGGGATATACCGTGTGACAGATGAACTTATGGGTCATACGCAAATAGAAGTACTACCTCAAATACCTAATCTGTATAATCCGAGTGAACGTGTTAAAAGTGAAATTATGCGTATTCTTATGTTCGTGTTTATTTAAAGATTGCACGCTTATTGTGTAGGGCTGTCCAACTGGGCTCTTTTTGAAAGATGATCAGGACCGTCTATAATATGTAAATAAATTGGAAACTCATATTTATTAAATGATCCCATTCCTATCTGAACTTCTATACCTCATAACCGAACTATTTCTTTTATATATTTATTAACACTTTTATTTACTGACTATATTACTGTTATTCTTCTCGATAAAAACGCGATGTTTGTTAAATAACAGATCGGCTCATTTGAAAACTACTATAAATCATAATCATTAGCATCCATTACGCAAAATCAGATATATTATATCCACAGGACCAAAACAACTCATGAAATGGATGAAATTATTGAAATTAGTGACGAATCCACTAGTGATGAGGTACATGTAAATTTTACTGACCAAATAAATTCTCCACGTAAAGATAAATCAGATGTTCGTGAAACAAGTATACAGATAGATATATCAAATGTTGAATCTATAACTTCATCACCATTAAAGGGTAAATCGAATAATCTAGATAGGTTGCGAATCAATCAATCGATGGAGTTAGACGTACCCTTTGTTGACGATACTGTGGATAACAGTTATGTTAAACCTGTTGAATCACAATCTCAAGATAAACAATCAGCTAAAGACACAACGAAGAAATATAAGAGAACACGCAGTTTATTAGATGATATTAGAGAGAAATATGGGTATGATACAAGTAGCAGTGAGGAAAGCGATGATGGGTTTGGGTTTGGTACTACAGATTTAACATTTAATGAATCAAATAAAATTGATACAAATAAAAGGCAAAAAATAATTTCTCTGATGTTAGAAGAAAATATATCGTCAACAAATGTCTCAGGGAATAAAATAATATCTGAAACACAGGAAGATGTTATAGTGATTGATGAAACAGAATCTTCAGCTCATCCCACAATCGAAAACAGTTCCAAGATGACAATACCTTCACAAGATATACTAAAGGATTTCCCAATATCTTCACAAATACAAATGAATAGAAATATTGTACCACCCAATGATTTCGATCCATCAAATTTAGCGACTTCATCACAAATACCGATTGTTAAAAATATCGCAATATCGAGGAATGATAAATATATTGATCTGCCAATGGATGGTGATGATGATGGTGATGACGATTACAACGGACCAATTACAAGTTCGCAGCCAAGTATTCGTCCACCGCCACTACATCTATCTCCATTGAAACCAGAATCTGAAATGACGCAGAAACGTAAAAAGGCTAATTTTAAACTGTTATCGAGACGAAAGACAAAAAACTCAGATTGTATTGATTTGAATTTGAGCCTATTTTTACAAGATGATGATGAAGATGATGAGAATAAAAACAATTATCACGGTATACCAATGCAACCTGCCGAAAGACAAGATACTACAGAAAGTGAGCATGTCGCATCCATGAGTACTCGAATGGCACCTCCATTACAAAGGTCGAAGACGACCGGTTTTAAAGAACCTGAAACCACAAAACATATCACAGAATTTACTAATGTGTTGGCTAAATATATTATTAATGGTCAAAATTTCACAGACGACGAATCTCAGAGATTGATTAAAGAAGCATTACATAACAATAAGGGTCAATTTAGAAAAGTCAATCAAATTTATAGAGATAATCAGAAGGCAAGAGAATGTATAATAGTCGAGATGCCTAAATCATTGATTGAACAATTTAATAAAACAAATATTAAGGTCGATGAATTATTGGCACCTGGTGAACTACGTCGTAGTTATGCTGTCCATAGTTTACCTGTCATTAAATTTTTTAGAAAATGTGATAGTGTGTATGATTTTAATCATGATTATTATTATCCACAGGAGAGTAACCTTATTGAAGAGAACGTAATAATGTTATTTTACGATGCAAAAGATTTTTTTGATCAATATAATAGCAAGAAGGTAGAGTTATATAGTACTATTCGAGTCTATTTAAAACAGAATAAACAAGTCATAATTGTGTTGAATGAAGTTAACAAATTTAAAAGACAAATTGATGCAGTAGAACAACAGAAATATAAAGAAAAAGTTAATGAACAGTTACATGGTGGCACACCTAGTCCCACGAAGCCTAACCGTAAAAAAAGTAAAGCCCTCGAAGAAACTGAACAGTTAGATCTAAGTGAATTTAGAGTTGATCAACGGATTCGATTTATTGATAGAAAATGGGGTTGCAATATAATAACAACAAATTCGACTTTAGAATTTATTCATGCATTACCAAATATTACAACATTAATAGCAAAGAAAAGAATGGATCCCACAATTAGATTTATTAATTATGCTCATATTAATGTTAAATCAGGTAAAGGTCAATCTGATATATTACGTAAAGTAATTCATGATATTGGTAGAATCCCAGATTTAAAAGCTGGTAGTATAGTCAGAACATATCCAAAATTTCAAGAGTTATTACATGATTTTGAAAAACGTCAATTAAGATCTGATGTTAATGGTAATCATTTAATGCCTCCAGGAGGTGAAGCTAAATTGTTAAAACTTTTCACTTCAAGGGATCCAACATTAACGTTACCTCAATAATATATACACGAGTTATTAGCTGGTCTAATAATTTATTAATAAAAACATATATATATATATATATATATAGTAAAATTATTTACGCATTCTTTTAATGAATTGCAATTTACAAAAAGTGCTGTATTAAATTCGTGTTAATAAAATATTTTCTTATATATAGAAAAAAACAAAAATAAATGGTATCATTTCAATACATACTTAACAGTTTGGTAATCATCCTCATTTAGTCTCTCCTTTAAAGTTTCAATTTCAGTGTAGGCTTGACTTAGATTAGATAATTCTTCCGGTGTGAACTCAACTTTTGCCGTTATTAATTGAGATAAAAATGCTAATACTCTATCAATAATATTTATATCTGTATCCTTAGTTAAATTACCAATTGCGGATTGTATTATATCATCTTTTCTCAATACTTTCACTATAGTAGCATCGATATTCGTTGATGATAAGACAGCTGTTAATAAAGCAAATGCTCTCATTTTTAATTTTGGCTTAACGGTATTATCGTTCAATACAGGAGCTATTATATCTAAACCGTTTAATTCAATGAACGCTTTTGTCATATGTGGATGGTTTCTAATTAAGTTAGATAAAGCATAAAATGCTTTTGTTCTTACATCTAATGGTTCTTTGTCATTTTGAGCTAAAGTAATAATTGCAGCTAAACCACCTTCATGACTCAAAAAATTATCTTGAGCTGGACTATTATTTTGTACTGCAGTACCCACTATAGATAAAGCAATAGCACGTAATTCAGCTTCTTCATAGGACAAAATCTTAATAATACTTTCCCAAAGTTTTAAATTTTCAATATTGTTAGCATTATCTAAATTTTCAATTAACATTTCAAAATTATCCATAGCAATCAATTTATTTTCCAAATCAACTTCTGGATTTGTTACTAATTTCATATTTTCAACCATTAAAGTTGGGTCATCTTGACCACCACCTCCAAATAATTGTTCTAATAATTTTGGGTCAGGTTGACCAGCCTTTTGAATCGCATCCTTATCACCTTGAGAGTTTGCAATAGACCAATGTAAAAGTTTCTCCATTTTAATTTTGTATGTTACGTATCAGCTGCTTAACTGTTAACTACATATAACTAAGAAACACGAATCTACATAAACTGAACAAGCACCTCTCTCTTTATATACCACTTCAACACTTTCTTACTCATCACATCCATCTCACTGGTGCTCCCTGCCCTCAAACCGCTTAGTGATTTTTTGTTCAAAAATTTTCAGTCTGCGGTCTCTGCGGGTAGTTCTGTGCGTGGAAAGAACAATTGTTCTAGAAAGTTCTAGTAATGACAATAACGATACCAGCTTCATCAATCGATCGATTGAATTTGAGTAGTTTCTTGTTGTTTTCATCAGTTGTATATTTACTTTAGTATACGCTATATAATGCTCAATGGATCTTATGGCTGTTCTTCCTGATAAATCCATCTAGCTTGTAAACGAAGTCCATGCCGACAGTCTTTAAATCGTCGATCTGTTTTCTTGTTGATTTGATCGATGCAGGTGACAACATTTCATCGTTTAACAACTGTTTATCTATCAATTGGAAATGTTTGTCCACTTCTGTACTACACCAGTTCACTAGAATCGAAGAAAACTTGTTGTCTAATGCATCCTTGTTTGAAAACTCTGGAAATATTTGTTCAAAATTCAAAATAGTTTGTTTGATGGTTTGAAATCTTACGACTGCTAATTGTGTCAAATAATTGACTGGGTTATCAAATGATCCGATCTGTAATGTTAGATTCTGAATTATAATAGTTCTATTTTGTAAGAAAAGATCTAAACCTTGTTCCTTCAGACCTAATTGTGACAATATGGATACGTTGGATAAAAGATGTGATATCTCTGTATCTAATAAAATAGAATGTGAAATCTTATTAGCTATAGTATCTCTACGTTGGTTAATCTTTAAGATTAACAAGTTGTAAAGCATGGACATATCGCTTGTTGAATAATTATCTGACGGACTATCATCACGAACGTTCGCATATAATTGATTAATTCTGTCCTCAATCGCTGATAAGGACGCCACTGCGTCTGATAATTTTAATCTCGCTATCTGAATATCAACTTCTTCTATACTATCATCCAATGATTTTAACTGACTTGGAACTGAGGATGCATCATTACCCATAGGATTAGAATGCATTGATAATGTTAAACTTTGTAAAAGATTTTGATCCATAAATGAATTGACAATTGTTGAAACACCCGATGGTGCAGATGCAACCCCTGTTGGGAAACTATTACCTGCAGCACCTGATAATGTCGCACCTGGTGTCATTGAAGTTTGTCTACTATTACGTTTTGGTGTCATTGAAACACCAACACTGCGTCTATTGCTCTTAACTGGACTCCTTGAATTGTATTTATCACCAATTGGTGTCTGTTGTGTAGATTGTAAATATTTGAATGATTCCTTGATTCTTCTTTCATTTTCAACTTCTGTTTGGAAAATATCACATAGTCCATCTTTAGCTTTTCTAATTGCATCTAATACAGAACTACATTCTTGAGAATCTCTTGTCTCATATAATAATCCATTTGTTGCAATATTTCTGTTTGATGCACTGCCTCCAGTGTTATTACCATTGACAATTGTCATTTCAGTGGCGCCAGAATCAGGTTTGAATAAGATACGATTGCTATTAGGTTCACTTGTAACATTGATTGTCTTTAAATCCAGACATTGAATCAATGATAAATCGTTATTTTTATTTCTTGATGCAATAATAATCATATCATTTAAAATGTACATTGTAACAATTTGTAAAAATCTCATCGTTGTAACATTTAATTCAACCCAATCATTACTCTTCATAATAATATGTCTTTCATCTTTTTTCTTATCACCATCAAATATGAAATTTTTGGAACCCTCAACTGTATCTACCAATTTCACTAACTCTTCCTTCCATATTTTGTTCAATACCAATATACTACTTCTATCTCTTTTCTGTTTACTTGATATAGGTGGTAATAAACCTGAACTCTTACGTTGTGATTCAGCTTCTTGTTCTAAAGTTAATCTTGTTCTTGCACTTGAATCAAATTCTTCAATTACTTCTGTCAATTGTCTAAAATTTTCTCTTAGAGTCTTCAATTCATTAGATGCAACATATAAACCATCATTAACTTGCAAGATTTCATTATAAGATTTATTTAAATTTTGTTTAACATCAATTTGTACTCTATCACTTAACATTGTTAACGTTGTTGTAAACGCATCAATATCTACCGCTGATGCACTACCTAATCTATCGTGAACGAATTGTTTTGTATTGAAATGAGGATCACTCAATATATCCTTAAGTACAGAGACTTGTAACAAGTCAGTAATTGGTCTTACACCAGATTGTGGTAATGATTGTTGTTGTTGTTGTGATGAAGTGGCAGCTTGTTTAGCTAAATCGTGGCTCATTGTTGAATTGTTGTTACCATAACTATACATATTTCTACCTGTTGTATCGTTTAATGATCCTACAGTTGTAGTTGAAACATTACCATCTTTTAAATTATTTAATGAAGCCATTGGTAAAGGCATTGAATAGTCTAATGTTGGTGGGATATAATTTTGTGTATGAACAGATAATCTTCTTTGCATTGAAGAAGCAGCTTTATTCTTTTCTCTGGCATTTATAGTAGGTAATTCAGTATATGAGGTATCCATATTACTATAAGGACTGACTTTTTTATTCTTTTTATTCTTCTTCTTCGAGGATGAATCATCATCATTCCCCTTTTTATATCTTGTATTTAATGAACTATGAGAGGAATCCTTAGTGGATTCATATGGGACACCTGTCAATACATTTGAATCCATTGTTTTATTCTTATTCTTAGTAGGAGATCCTCCACCTGTAACATTTTTCCAATTGTTTCTTGCTTTTCTTAATGATATTTCCACCATTATGTAGTTATACTAACGAGTATGCGAGAGAGGTTTCTGTATGTACGCAATTTGTTCTCTAGGAAAACTCAATTGCATTCACTAGACTAGTTCAACAAATTCCCCAATGCCTTTCCCACTTGTCTAAAACTTTGTGAACTCTTGCTCTATATATCAATTGTTTCCTGTGTTGTTTGAATCGAATCATTTTCCCAAATTTCTTGTTCGCTGTGAGATCGTTCAAAAGGAAAAAACGAAGTTGAGTGAACTCGTCGATAAACAAAGATATGAGACACATACACATCCATCAACAATCCTCTATAAAAGAAGATAGATATATATAAATTCAACAACAGATCATAGTGGCAAACAGAACAAGACAACCAAGATGAGTGTATCTAGTGAGGAATTAAACTATATGGTATGGAGATACCTACAAGAAATGGGTCAAGAATTAACCGCGTTGGCAATGCAAGAAGAGACTCGTGTATTAGAATTTGATCAACGTTATAAAGAACATATTCCTGTTGGACAATTGGTTGATTTGGTACAGAAGGGAATTCTTTATACTGAGAGTGAATTACTTGTGGAACATGTAGATGAATTGAAGAATAGTACATTTGAAGAACGTCAAAATTATTTTAATGATAAATTTAATTTAGTGAATGCTTTGAAGATACAAGAGAAAGATGTTCCTGAGATTGCATCTACTGGAAGATTTTCATTAGAGAATGAATCCGAGGAGACTGTAACAGAAGAACAAGTTGAAAGATCTTTGAATGAGACTCATTTACAAGAAGGTAAAGCAGTGAAAACAGATACAACAAAAGCAGTCAGTACAGATAATACTACAGCTGAAACCACTAACGATACAATTGTTAAACAATTAACTGGGTACAATTTCTCATCTAATAATAAAGCTACTGAAATGAAACCATTGTATGAATTTAAAGAAACTATTGTTACATGTGAATGGCATCCAACTAATCCGCATATGTTATGTACAGGTCAAGAGGGTTCTGTTGGACAAATAATTACATTGAATGATGAAAGTACTGAAATTATTAGTAGTAAAGAATTAAGACATCCTTTTGCTTTGAGTGCTACTTCTGGTAAGGATTCGAATAAAGTTACATGTTTAGCATGGTCACCAGATGGTGAAATGGTTGTTACAGGTGTTGAAAATGGTGAAATTCGTATTTGGAATCAAGAAGGTCATTTAACTAATGTATTTAATTTCCATAGAACTGCAGTAATTTGTATGCGTTGGAGTCCAAATTCTCAACATTTTGTTAGTATGGATGTTGATAATGTTGCAATATTATGGGATATTAGCTCAGGTACAGTTTTACAACATTATGAATTAAAATCAATGGGTTCAAGTGTATCTAATAATCCAGAATCACTAGGGGTTGATATCGAATGGGTTGATGAACGTAGATTTGTATTACCAAATTATAATGGTACAATTGGTGTCTATGAAACTACTGAAAGTAAACCAATTGGTAAATTGATTGGACATCAAAGTGCTATCAGTTGTTTAGAGTTTCATCCTGTGAAGAAACTTTTAGCATCTGCAGCAGATGATTTTACTATTCGTATATGGCATGGTGGTAATAGTAACTCTACACATTGTTTCTATGGACATGCACAGGCAATTACATCATTGCAATGGCTGACTGAGGATCTACTGATTAGTAGTTCAATGGATGGTACTATTCGTATTTGGTCCATATCACAAAATCAAATGGTTGGTTTATTAATGTTAGATGGTGTACCAATCTTTGTCAGCAGATTATCCCATAACCATGAACAGTGTATAGTAGGTACAATGAATGGATCTGTCTATGTTGCTACATTGAAAGAGTTTATTGAGACTAATGACACTGAGCCATCGAATTTACCAAAACCTATTGCGATCACTGCCAAACATGAGGGCACAAGCAGTGTCAACGATCTTTCATGGTCAGCAGACGCACTAAACGTGGTAGTAGGATATAACACAGGACCAGGTTCCGTATTATCTGCTCAGAACAACGATATCTGACTCAAAACACCGCTAGTCTCACACGTTATATCCCATCCACACTGGAATTATCCCTATATGCCTATATAACACCGTATTCCCACTGCGCTCTACGCTCTGCACACTGCGCTGTGCACCGAAAATTTTTCCTTTTTCCATTGCGGAACGAAATTTGAAAGTAATCTCTCGAGTGAAATACTGATTGTTATATAAACAGATAGGGAACAGGTAAACAAGTATAACAAGAAGAGGGATAGTTGGTGAGTTGTTGTTGTTGTTGTTATACCAGTGAAGCAAGTGCACTTCTGTATATTTCGTTCGTTATGGTTAAGCCTATTGTTGCCCCAAGTATTCTAGCCTCTGATTTTGCTAATCTAGGTTGTGATTGTCATCGTGTTATTAATGCCGGTGCTGATTGGTTACATATTGATGTAATGGATGGTCATTTTGTACCAAACATTACTCTTGGTCAACCAATCGTTAAATCATTACGTCAAGCTGTTCCAAGACCAAATGATACAACAAGTGATAAACCAAAAGCATTTTTCGATTGTCATATGATGATTGAAAATCCTGAAAAATATGTTGAAGATTTTGTTAATTGTGGTGCTGATCAATTTACATTCCATTATGAATCTACTAATGATCCATTAGCATTAGTTAAATTAATTAAGTCATTTGGTATTCGTGCCGCTTGTGCAATTAAACCTGGTACTCCAGTTGATGTATTATTTGAATTAGCTCCACATTTAGATATGGCTTTAGTAATGACAGTTGAACCGGGTTTTGGTGGCCAAAAATTTATGCCAGAAATGATGCCAAAGGTTAGTATATTAAGAGAAAGATTCCCACAATTAGATATTCAAGTTGATGGTGGTTTAGGTAAGGAGACAATTCCACAAGCTGCTGATGCAGGTGCTAATGTTATTGTTGCAGGTACTTCTGTATTTACTGCACAAGATCCAGCTGATGTTATTTCATTTATGAAGAATAAAGTTAATGAACAACTAGATAAACGTGGGGTTCTAACCGAATGAAATTCGCCTTGATATAAATAATAATATAATAAAATATAATATAATATAATATAATATATGAAGAATCAATCTATTAAACACTAATGTACAATTAATATGCATATGCATATATATATATATATGATTACATATATGTATATTTGATTATGGGAAGTATGCACCACCTAAAGTAGTACCTTGACCTGTAGCTAAAGTTAAACCTTGAGATGAGGTATCATCTAATGCACTCCATAAAGCTTCTCTAATTAATGACATATTATTTTTACTTGTCTTTGTTTGTTGAATCTCTTGTTTTCTAACAAGTGATTTCCCATTCCCACTATCAATATTCATTGATTCCTCATCATTATTTTCTAATTGTGCTTGTACATCAGTTAATAATTTTCTCTTTTGAGCATATTTTAAATTACGTTCAATTTTCTGAGATCTTTTCTTTGATAAAGTCTTATTAGTCAACCCACCACGATGAGATTGATCCCTTGAAGCAGTAGAATCCTCTTTACCAAAATATAAATCTAATGCAACAGATTTAGCTTCACCTGAACGTGAACCATCTGCTGATCTAGCTTGATTGAAATGACCGGCACGTTCACGTTGATCTCTCTTACGTGCTAGTTTCTGTTGTTTACTACGGACATTAGTGGTCAGTTTTGGTCTATTGATAGAGTTCTTGGAAGGCATTACGGATAGTTGTCTCTTAACGATTGCTAACTAGTTAACTCATGAATATATCTGTCACTCACTATACTTATAGGTCATAGCTCTTTCTTTTATCTCATCGCAAACTGAAAAATTTTCCAGAAACAAAATTTTCTCACTGCGGCCGTTCGTTCGTTCTGTCGCCGGGAGAGAAGTCTCGTTCTGTTTTGTATGCAGAGGTGGGACAGGAGGCAAGGGACAACAAGGGACACGAAACTGTAACAACAACAACAAGAACAAAGGGTAAGATATAAGAAGAAGCTGTGGTGATAGTTACGACTGTGGTAGTTTTTAACAGTGTGGTAAGTACAATTGTGCAAGATGAGTGCGGATAAGAAACTAGAGACGGATGAATTCATGGAATTCTTAGATAATTTACCTGAGGGAACTGCTACTAAGGGTAAAGATGCAAGTGGTCCAACTGAAAATAAAGAAGATATTATGAAGTTTTTAGATGATTTAGAGAAGGATACTAAGAAGGAAGAAGTTCCAGCTGAGAAAGATGTAAAGAAGGAGACAAAGAAGGAAGAAGTTCCAGTACAAGAGCCAAAGGAAACACCAGCCCCTGCTGCTGAATCGAAGAAAGAAGTTTCTGCTGCTGAAGAAACTACCGCTACCGAGCCAACCACAACTCAACAAGATGAAGAACCTCTTGATGACCCAATTACTTCAATTTCAAACTGGTGGTCCTCATCAGGTGCCAACACAGTATCAAGTCTATGGAATAAAACTACTGAACAAGCAACACAATTGAAAAATCGTTTAGCTCAAGAACAAGCTGCATTACCATTACCTATCCCACCTATCAATTCTGTTACAATCAGTGAATTAGCTAAATCTTTACAAAAAATCGTAGTAGGTGAAACTGAAGAAGTATTACGTATTCATTTAGTTCATGATTTAGTCAATTATTCATATTTACAATATCATGTGGAACAAAGATTCGATCAAGTATTAAGTGATCAAGTACAAGGTGGTATTCGTATCTTTGTTGACGAATGGGGCAAGCCAAATAAAGACGTATCATCAAATGCTACGTCAACTGATACTCATGTTTTAAATAGTGATGATATTGGTAATAATGGTAATGTTAGCATCGTTAGAAATCCTGTACCAGTAAAGAGACAATTAAATGTATTCGATGGTAAATTAACAGATGGTGAAAAACTTGCTTTTGCCAATTTAGATGATGCTGTTAAATTATTTAATAAAGCTCATGAAGAAGTTGTAAGACAACAAGAAGCAACAGGTAATAATGATGAAAAATCACAAGATAATGCTAATATCAGTGATATCTTTATTTCTATCGTTCCTGTAGCTATACCTACTGTCGGTGATTCAAAGGACAAGATTACTACAACAGATGCTTCACAACCAGGTAATTTCAGTTTTACAATTGTATTAAAGGATATTACTAATGATATTACAAGTACTACGCGATCTCAGGGATTCCCATCTAAATGGATACATTGGTTAGAAGGTGGCTCTGTATTACGCAAGGATAAAGAACAAGAAACTGAAAAGAAGGACGAAAAAGATGGTGATGATGAAGAAGAACAAGTCGATCCAAGTGAGTGGGTTCAAGATTGGATCGAAGACGGGATCAGCCTGGTGCTTGGTGTCGTGGCTCAGAACTATGTTGTAGAACGTATGGGATTCAATTAGACACTCTATATAACTAATATATAATGTATAAAACATAATCTGTTAAGATAAATCTCTTTATTTTATTTATATTTTTTTTTCTCCAGTCATGTAGTGTCGTGCATATTAATCTTCGTTGTTCGCTGCAACGTCGTCACTTTTTTTCCAGAAAATGCAAACTTCAAAGATTTTTCCAATTGAGACAAAGGTGGGAACCTACAAGAACAACGAGTCTATAAGAGTAAAGAGTATCGCTACTATTTGTATTTGAGCCCCACTGAAATATATCAAATACAAATTGAACGTACAAACATGTCTGCTATGACACCTGTCGATGCACAACAACCGGTACCTGAGGTATCTAATGAATCCTCACCAGCACCACCACAACAACAACAAAATAAAAAGGAGAGTAAGAAACAAGCTAAGAAGATTACTGAAGGTGAAGCAGATTTATATTTAGACCAATATAATTTCACTACTACTGCCGCTATTGTCAGTTCTGTAGATCGTAAGATTTTCGTATTATTACGTGATGGTAAATTATTATTTGGTGTATTAAGAACATTTGACCAATATGCTAATTTAATTTTACAACATTGTGTAGAGAGGATATATTTAACTGGTGAACATAAGGGTAAATATGCAGAAGAAGATCGTGGGATATTTATGATTCGTGGTGAAAATGTCGTAATGTTAGGTGAAGTCGATATTGATAAAGAAGATCAACCATTAGAATCCTTAGAACAAATTCCATTCGCAGAAGCACAAACTATTAAAAAATTAAGTGACGACAGTAGATATGCTAGTGAGATTGCCAAAACAAAAATATATGCTCGTCATGGTTTAACTCATGATTTCCATAAAGCTGATATGTATTAATAATATAAATAAAAGATAAATAAGTTAAGATAAGTAAATAGATAGTTTACTTAATGAAAAAGGTGTCACATTCTGTTGAATCCTATGAAAGAGTGTAGATTGTAATAAGGGGACACACTGTAACCGAATACCATGAAGGTTCCAGGTACCCTTTTAGTGAGTTACAAAGTTTGGTTCATAACGAGTAGTAAAGTCATAAAACTACCTGAAGAGATATCCACAATGATACTATGTATGGTACTCAGTATACCACATTTGATAATCTCATTGCAAACTCGATCACCCTTTATTCGAACTGTCTAACTAGTTATTGCTGAATGTTATTATAGTTCGTTGTGTATTCTATCCGTACTTCCCCCAGAACACCCCGCACAAACAGTCGAATCTGAAAATTTTTCTGTGAGTGAAAAATTATTCGAATCAAATTTGCGATGAGCTCATGAAACTATATAAACACATGCTTAGTTACAATAAGCTGTTACAAGTTGAATCATCACGATAACGTCAGATCGACAACATGTCTCAGTTTACCGAATACAAAGATTTGATCCAAGAAGGTGATCTAGCATTAATTTGGATCTCTCGTGGTAATATTAAAGCCGTTACAATTGATAGTAAAGAAACATTCAATACAAGATATGGTTCATTTCAACATTCAGATATGATAGGGAAACCATACGGTTCTCAAATTGCAATTAGAACTCGTGGTACTGGTAGATTTGCATTTGTTCACGTATTACAACCAACTCCCGAATTATGGACATTATCCTTACCACATAGAACACAAATTGTTTATACTCCAGATTCATCATACATTATGCAACGAATGAATTGTAACCCACATACAAGAGTCATTGAAGCAGGTACTGGTTCCGGTTCCTTCTCTCATGCATTTGCAAGAACTGTCCAACAATTGTTTACATTTGAGTTTCATCCTGTACGTTACGAACAAGCAATGGAAGAATTTAAGGAACATGGTATATTGGATGAAAATGTTATAATTACACATAGAGATGTATGTGAAGATGGTTTCACAATAAAACCAACAGATACTACTTCAGCTCAATTTTCAGATGAGGATAAGACTCGTGGTATGAAACAATTAGATGCTACAGCTGTCTTTTTAGATTTACCTGCTCCATGGGATGCTATTCATCATTTAGATAAAGTTATTGCTACTGATGAAGAAGTTCATGTATGTTGTTTCTCACCATGTATCGAACAAGTGGATAAGACAATTGAATCTCTAGAGGGAAATGGTTGGACCCAAATTGAAATGGTAGAGATTCAAGGTAGACAATATGAAAGTAGACGTCAAATGGTAAGGTCAATGGAAGATGCAATGCAAAGATGTAGAGATATTAAGAGACGTAAGAAGGACGGTATTGAAAAGAAAAGATTACGTATTGAGAGCGAGGAAGCTAAGGATACAACTACCACTACTACTGCTGAACCTACACCAAGAGAACCATTTACAGAAAAGGCTAAATTTAATCCATTCGGTAAAGGTATTAGAGTGAAAGAAGGTGATCCAGGTTATAAATGGAAGCAAGTAACAAAGATTGAATCTGAAATTAAATCGCATACATCATATTTAACGTTCGCTATAAAACTTGTAGATAAAACAAGGAACGAAACATTAGTTCAAGAATGTTTGAAAGAGGTGAAATAGAAAATTCATAAGACATATATTTATAAGTATTATTTAATTCATTTGTGAAATATATCATTTCTCATATGTTTAAGAAGAGGCATATTGTCTCTTACTGTATCTAACAAATCATAATCAAGGTCCGCAATGACAAGTTGAGGTTCTGTAGAAGAAGTAGCTTGAGCGATAACGTCACCCCAGGGATTAATAATCATTGAGTGACCCCACGAGACACGCTCTACAGGTTTACTATTAGGCTTCAAACTTGGATCCTTCCAATCGTCATCATTGACATTATGTATACCTTGTTGACCAGGCATTATAACATAACATTGATTGTCTATGGCCCTGACCTTCCCGAGCGTTTCCCAATGAGCTTCACCGGTCTTCATCGTAAATGCACTTGGGTAGCAGATCATTTGAGCTCCATGCGATCTCAAATATGTAGATAGTTCAGGGAATCTTATATCATAACATATAGCTGGTCCCAGTTTACCTACCGGGGTCTCTATCACTTTTGGTAATTCCATACCAGGTTGAACAGATTGAGATTCCTTAAGTATTGGTCCCTTCTTGATATCTACATCAAATAAATGTAACTTTTGGTATGTATTTTTGATCTCTCCTTTATGGTCGATATAAAGGAGAACGTTCTTTGTTCGTTGATCCTGGGCATCCTTGGGTGGTGGTAGATGTACACCTATCGACACATCGATGTTTTTAGATTTATCCTGGACTAATGACCGTATATTCTGCTGTAAGTCTGTCACAAACTCTAAGGTCTGGTTTGACAAATAACGAGAGTGGTTAGCATTCCTAGCTAAGAAATCTGTAGCCTCAGGAAAAAATATTAATTTGACATCCTTATCTATCGCTTGTGATATCAGTTGAGTTACAGTACTGAGATTTTTCTGCACATTAGAAGAGGAACAAAGTTGACCTATAGCAATTCTAAAACGAGACGACATACTCACACCTTTGATGTTGTCATAAACGAACCATATACAGATTCATTCCCCTTTCTAGTGAACAGTAACTTGTTAAATGTTGTAGATGTTCTTATCTATCTGTAAACAGATTCGGCCGATCAACGAATTCTCTCCGAGCGAGTAACAATAATAATAAAAGAGTCGCCAAAACGCCAAATTTTATTACATCAAAACATACAGGAAAACATTGATAAGAACAGGCATAAAATCACTATAAGAGATTATATTTAGAATTAAATCATACGTGTAATGAGAACTACGATGTTCAGTGATAAAATTGGGATGGAACACTCCCATCAAGAGATTCCAACACATACATTCCCAATGACAAATTCTACTCAACAAGATCAACAGCTGATGACACCACTTCACCCACAGACTGTGATCCTTAAGGATGGAGAAACAGTGGCCACCATGTATCCTATACCATCCTTCCCACAACTTCTACCACCTGAACTATTGAATTTTCTGTTGGATGAGTTCAATATGGAGATTGAGAAAGGTGATAGTTTCCCATATTATGAGACTTTAAGTATGGAAGAATTTCAAGATATTTGGTTTAATAGAGATGGGCATATTTGTATAATGGTACTAGGTGAGATACCTGAATTAGATTATAGTGCAGATAACATATATTCACGTAGTGAGAGTGCAGATAAAAATGTTAAGAATGGGAACAGTAATAATAATGGAATCGACAATGAGAGAAATTCAGAAGAATACTTACAAAGGAAAAGATTACGTAATTTTAATTTTAAAATACCTTGGGAGAAACAGTGTCTGGGACTCTTTCAACTACAGCCAGCTTATCCTGGTAGATCATCACACGTAGTAACGGGAACATTTTTAGTTAATGCAGGGATTAGAGGTAAAGGTATTGGTAAAACTTTATCAGAAATATTTATTGAATGGTCTAAAAAATTAGGTTTTACATCATGTTGTTTCCCGCTTATATATGGTACTAATGTAGGGATAAGGAGAATTCTAGAAGATTTGAATTTTAGAAGAGTTGGGAGATTACCAGAAGCTGGGATTCTGAAAGGTTATGATGTTCCTGTGGATTCGTTTATTTATGCAAAGGAATTTACACATATTAAAAGAAGTATTGATTTGCTTCGTGATCCTGAAAAAAGTAATGAAATTGCCAAATACGAAAGATTGAGATACTATTTAGAGACTGGAGAGTATCCTTTGCATTGTGATAGAAGTGAAAAGGCAAGATTAAGAGTTAGTGCTAAGAATCATAATTTATTAAATGGGAAATTAATGACGAAAGGTAGAGAGGTGGTTTATGATCCTGTAAAACAAAGACAGATAGCGTTAGAAACGCATAACGTTATGCATGAGGGTATTAATAAGATCACATCAAAGATTGCTAAGAAATATCATTGGAAACGTATAAAACACACAGTCTCGGAAGTTATTGCACAATGTCAAAAATGTAAAATGAGATATCCGGATGAAAATGGTGTTATCATTACTGCAGGAGAAGTCCCTGTAACGCAGGCACATATGTTACCATCTAATGTAATAAATGCGAATGACTTAGTAAAGAAAGGTAATAATGCAAACAATATCAATATTCAAGATAGTAAACAGGCAGCTACAACAAACACGTTTAATACCCAAGCTACCACTAACAGTAAAAGGTCTAAAAGTAAATCAGAAAATGAACAAGACCATCTGAACAAAAAATTGAAATATAATGAACATCAATATTCAGATTCTTATGACAACTTGAATAACACAAACACGTTTAATAAGTTTATTACAGATGAAATGAATAAAAACAGAACGAGTTATATTGATGCAGCAACTAAAGTGCTAGTTGATATGAATGATAAATCGGATCAAGTGTCTACTAAAACAAAATCAAATAAATCTAATAGCGACAATATAATGAATGATGCCATGTTAAATTTAGAAGATAACGTTATGGCAGCACTGGAAATAGTACAGAAAGAACAAGCTGAACAACAACAGCAACAACAAACAGAAGATGAAGCTGCGATGTTAAGAAGACAGCATGAAAACGAACAGTTTTTGTTAAGTTTCGATTTTGATGCTGCGTATCAGGAGGAAGAAGATGAAGATTATCAAGATGATGATGATGAAGAAGAAGAGGATGACGACGATGACGACGAAGAGGAAGAAGAATATCCAGATGATAGAGATCCATCGAATGGAAGCCGTAGAACAAGTACTGGTGATATTCATTATTTACAGCAAATCAACACGCCAAACGATTCGGAGCGATATGATCAATTAGAAGATAACAGAAGGAAGGTTTTACAAGATATCCAAGAGATTGAAATTGAAAATGCAATAGATGACGATAACGACGATCTTTCACAACGAGAAGCACAGAATATACCGACAGAGGTAGACCATGTCATAGATAACAACGATACTACACCAAACTCAATGTCACAATATCACAATATATAAAATAACTGAAACATCTCTTTGAATCAAAAGGTCAATAGAATGAACCCTTGTATTTTGGTTTGGCATAGAAATAGATTCGCAGTAAAGTACGCAGGAAGATATCGCATCGCTGCAAAAGCAGTTCTTCTTCTTTTTCGGAACAGTAAACAAAGTAAGAGAAAGGATCTCGAATTGTCAACACAACTTCAGTGTAGTATCATCGAGAGACAAACAACAGGAATAAGAGCTTTATAAGGTTATATATAACTATTCATTACTTTTAGAAGTGGTAGTAATAAGGTGTCTTCACTTTGTACCATTCCAAGAGTGTTCTGTACAAGTTTTTAAAGATGGGCTTCTCATCAATCTTCAAGCAAATACGTGTTATCTTTGCTCAGTCTCATAGTAAACTGGAACAAGTTCAGTTATCTAGAAGAGCATTCTTTCAACTACTTGGATATTTAGGTGGTTGCGTTATAATTTCATTGGCAACCCAATCTAAATATCTTAATTAAGCGCTACTGTTGAAAATGTTATGTAAGGGCTGGTTAACGAAAACATAAAGAGTAATGCTCCTTTTGTACGTATACATTATATTTAGTTAATCGATGATTACTATATCAGAAGAATTTCCTAAATTTAATTAAACTAATGAATATTTTCTGTGCAAATATATACAAGTATAGAATACTGATATATTGTTCGCTAATATTGTACTCAACTTATATTGTGGTTTGGAATTCCTATAGTCGTTTCAGATATATTTAATATTAAAAACTATATAGAGAGATAGTATATAATAATTGAATATAAATCTATTTTCGAATTATAGTCAAATAAAGGTATTTTATATAACATTAATAATATATTAATTATTTGACATAAATCGAGAATGACTTATTATAAACAGTCGTTCTTCTTTATTACGTTATTCAGATGTTTCTTTAGCAGTAAAGGTTGCTGACCATGGTAATATCTTTTGATAGAGGTATGTTCCTACTCTTATACATTCATGTAACATAACTAATGACCAGCATCTAATATTAATTTACTCAATCATTGTTAAAATGACAATGTCACAGTTATCTTATAATTAATAAAGAATAGTTTAAAATGTTTTAAAAATAACAAAGTAATTAATATTTAAAGAATCTATAAAGTCGTGTTGTATACATAAAATTAAATGACAAAAAAGAGAGAAAAGCTTTATAACTAAGCTTCCTTCTTTTGAACAGCTTGTTGATCAGCTGCTGTAGTAGCAAAGACATTTGGCTTATCTTCATGTCTTTCCTTTCTTGGACCATTGAACCATTTCTTGAAGTCTAAGACAGATTTCAAACTCCAAACCTTAACTCTCATAATGTAGTAACAGGAAAGCATTAAGAATAAGTTGAAACCAATGTAAATCCACATGAAACCGAAATTTCTCCATCTGTGATGATATTTGACATGATATGGTGCGACGACATCATCTTGAACAGTGTATGGACAGTATTCACAATCAGAAGTAGCTTCAGGGTTCATTAAGAAACCAGTATGGTTTTTAATATAAGTGTTCAAATATTGACCACAAGTTTGACCAGCTATAGGATCCATAATGTTTAATTCATCACGGTTACATTTAACCTTCCTATTATGAACTTCTGGACCAACTAAACCTTCAACGACATATGTAAATGGAGAAATTCTAAACATGAAAATCCAGAAACGTGGAGCCTTTTCAGATGGTTGTAAGATACCACAGAATAATAACATAGCAGCAAAGATATTAGAATTAATCATAGAAGCAGATGGAACATCTGGAGAGAAGTAAAGAATCCATAAACCATAAGTAACGAAATACATTGGGAAGATCAAAACGTATAAGAACCAGAAATAACCAGCTTCAGGAGCATTACCAGAGAAACCAGCAGGCCAGTAGTAACAGAACCAACACACAAATTGACAAGCAATAGTCCAACCTAATTCAACAAAACAATGAGACAATAATAAGACACTCCAGTGGAAAGTATTAGAAGCAGCTTCTCTAACTTCGTATAATTCTCTTGAATCGAAAGCGAAAACGTGTAATTGATTAATCATAGCTAAAGATAACAATAGTAACATGAAAATAGCTGAAAAAGCTTCAACAGCACCACCGACAGAATGATTGATACGAACATAAGATAGACCAATGAATAAAGCACAAGTAGCACATTCCATAAACTTAGCTCTGATATAGACAGGAGATCTCCAGAATTGTAAGTAAGTTCTCTTAATAACACATTGGAATTGAGTAGTCATAGAAGCAGCGAATTTAGTAGCTAATTCAGGATCATCACTAACAGGTCTAGAAGGTAAAGTTCTGTGAAGTTCTTCGACTTCAGCTCTAGCAGCAGCACATTCTGGGGAAGCTAACCATAGATCATGCCAGTCAGCAGAAGCACTAGCAGTAGCACCAGCACCGATACAGTTTAACATATATTCAGCAGGATTTTCAGAGACACCACACTTAACACCAGATTCACGTTCGAAATAGTTTAATAAAGTATTAGAGTTTTCACCAATATCACCGAAGTAAACCATTTTACCACCTTTCTTTAACAATAGTAATCTATCGAATTGTTCGAATAAAGTAGCAGAAGGTTGATGGATGGTACACAAAATAGATTGACCAGAATCAGCTAAAGCTCTCATGAATTGAACAATAGACCAAGCAGATTGAGAATCTAAACCAGAAGTAGGTTCATCTAAGAATAATAATAGAGATGGTTTAGCAACTAATTCAACACCAATAGATAATTTCTTTCTTTGTTCGACATTTAAACCTCTACCAGTCTTACCAACTAAAGCTTCAGCGTAGTTTTGCATACCTAATAAAGTAATAATCTTTTCAACGTATTCTAATTTTTCTTCTAATGGAACAGATTTTGGTTGTCTTAATTGAGCAGCAAATCTTAAAGATTCTCTAACGGATAATTCGGCCATATGGTTATCAGCTTGAGCAACGTAACCACAAGATCTATTGAATGAAGCAGGTAGATCCTTACCATTAACTAACATATCACCAGTAATAACACCCATGTTGATTCTTTGAGCTAAGACATTTAATAAAGTAGTCTTACCAGCACCAGATTCACCCATTAAAGCAGTCATCTTACCAGGCTTAACATAACCGAAAACATCACTTAACAATTTTCTAGTAGCACCATCATATGGAATAACGTAATCCAAGTGGTTCCATGTGAAGACATCCTTACTTGCAATAACAGCTTCTAGATCGACATTTGGACCATTTAAGGCATCCATCATTTCTTGTCTTGAAGCAGTCTTAGCTTCAGCATTTTCAGTACCCATTTCAGGCATGTGACCTCTCTTGTATAATAATAAATCACCACCAGCTTCTAAAGGTTTAATAAATTCAGACATAGCAACATTGAAACAAATATAGAAGAAAGTCCAAACGACATTGATACCCCAATTTCTCCAAGCATGAGAGTAATCATAATGGTATTGAGCCTTGATGTAAGCATCACCACCAACGAATTCATGACCTTTAATAGCACCAGGAGAATCACAGACTTGATTAGCAATAGTAATATTTTCATAACCTGGACCAGATGGAACTAAAGCACTACATTTCATTTGTCTACCATGGAATTCGGTAGCGACTAAACTTTCAAAAGCGTAACTTAAAGGATTTAACCAATGAATCCATTTAATCCAATGATGCATTTCACGTAATGGTAAAACAAAACCAGCGTAGATACAAAGAATTAAAACCCATAGACCACCAAGGGCATGAGCGGTAGCACCATCCTTAGTTAAAGTAGCGACAGATTTGAAGATGAAAGAAGTACATTGTTGAACAGTAATCAGATATAGTAAGTATTGGAAGTATGCACCTGCAGTGAATTTCATATAAGGAATCCAGTAAGTAACTAAAGATAAAGTTAAGACAGCGACGAATTTAACAGGGAATTCAGTTAAAATTTCTTGTAAGGATTCAGCAGATAAATGATACATTGAGTAAGATTTATGTTTAACGATAATTGGACGAGTAGCAAAAGAGTTAGCAATTTCAGCTAAGGAAGTAACAGAAGCAAACAGTAAGACATAGAATAACATACCACCACGAGAGTAGGCACCTTTAGTTGTAGATTGAGACTTATCATCGATTCTGTGGAACAGAGAACCAACAATCAGACCTTTAATTAAGAAAGAAGACAAATAAACCTTAGTATAAGTGGAATCACCTTTAACTCTTTGGAAACCACGAATCATACAGTACCAAACTTGATGCCAGTAATTGACGACGTATTGAGAAGAAGCTCTTTGACCCTTTTGTAATCTTTGTTTCTTAGCAGCTTCGAATCTTTCTCTAGTTTCTTCAGCTGGATGTCTAGCATGATAGTTATCGAATTCTTGTAAAACACCTTGATATTCTTTAGAATTTAACCAATATTCTTCGAATTCAGCACCAGATTTTGGGACTTTATCTTCGTAACCTTGTTTAATATCTAAAGTTCTATTTTCGAAATCGACAGTAACAGAAGTTAAGAATTCAGCAGATGTCATTCTATTTGGTTTAACCCAACCCATATCTTCGAAATATTTAACGGCTTGATCAGCAGGACCAAAATAAATTTGTCTACCATTATATAAAACGGTAGTCTTATCGAATAATTCGTAAATATTTTCACCAGCTTGATAAATAGCAACTACAGCAGAAGAATTCATCATATTAGTTGCAGTTCTAATAGCTTGAGCAAATTCTAAAGCAGTTGAGGCATCTAAACCTCTGGTGGCATTATCCCAAGCGTAAATAGAGGCACCCATTGCTTGGGCTTCCACTAAGGAGACACGCTTACGTTCACCACCAGAGACACCTCTAACGAAATCATTACCGACTTTAGTAGCATAAGTATGTCTTAAACCAAAGACAGTACACCATAAATCTCTTAAATTATCAACGTATTCTTGACGTGACATATTATCGATTCTAACACGAGGAGTCTTACATTTTAAAGCAAAATCAATAGTTTCTTTAACTGTAATCTTTGGGAAATGGAAATCTAATTCTGGACAATAAATGACGTAACCTTTATATTTTTTCATCATTTCATCTTGTTCTAAACCATCATAAGAGAAATCACCATCGACTGAAACAAAAGCATCAGTTTCACCAGTTAAAGATTTTAAAAATGTTGAACAACCTGCACCTGGTCTACCGACAACGAATAACATTTCACCGGATTCAACGACACCTGTACAATTTTGAATAATGTTTCTTAAAGGAGCATTAGAATTTTTCTTAAACATATTAATTGGAGCACTACCAATATCACGTAACATTTCAGAGACAGATGGACCATAAGCGGCGGAAGCATCGACACCAACAGTAGTTAAATTTCTGAAAGCGACACCAGAATCACCAGGTTCGATACCTTGTTCTAATTGACGAGATCTTAAATAGTTTAATAAAGCACGTAAATCGAAATCCATATCATTAACTTCGAATTTATCCATTTGTTTCTTAGTCTTTGTAGAAATAACTCTACCTAAGGATTCTAATTTTTTAATACCTTCTTCATTAGATAAGATATGAGATAAATGTCTAGATAATTGTGACTCGTTACCTTGATCTTCAACATCTTGTGGATTTGCGGTACCTTCATAAGCTTCATATGAACGAATGGAATCAGCTAATGAACCATTCATTGAATTAGTATCATCAGCGCCTGATTTAGAAGATGTTTCCTTCTCAGACATAATGACTGTAATATATTTGAATTATAACTTTTTTTTAGGTTGTAAATATACTTTTTTTTGATATTAGTTATTAGTGTATTATGCAATAATAATAAATAAAAATTGTATTGGGTATATTATTATTATTATGAGTAAGTTAATTACAATAAAAAATAGGTAATAATTGCTTGGTGTATTTAAACTAACAGAATAGAAATTAAGAATTAAATTATCTAGAGATTAGAAAAAATTAAAATAAAATTAAAACATTATCCCTTTATATATATATATTAATTATTAATTAATTAAATTTGGGGGATCATCATGTATATACTAGAATTATACCAACCGTCGATGCATGAAATCTATAAGTAATTAAAAATAAACTTAATAGATATGATAAATTTTTCAAACTATAGTAATAATTCTAACACATTGATTTAGTTATGATAATTTATTAATGCCTCTCGAGTCTTTCATAGAAACTAAACAGTCATCATCGAGTTCATCAAGTGAAAAATTAGTTTACCAAAAAAAAAAAAAAAAAAAACAGTTGAATTGTTCGAGTGCAGAACACGGCTCATAAATACAAGGGCCGGAAAAAGAAAGAAAGATGTGCCCAAAAAAGAAATGATATTGGCAAAGAACCGACCCAGATGATTGTTATGAAAAAAACAGTGTATGGATCAACGGAACAACGGTGTCAGAAATTTCAAAAGAATATGATAAGATAAAAGAAATCCATTTTTACTGTAAAATGGGTGTACAACCTCCAAAATAAAACAATTGACCGGTTAGTAGCTCAATCTAAAATGGAAAGAATAACAACTAAATAAGAACCGGTCGAAATATTTTCACCGTTAAAATTTAATCATCACACAGGGTACCGTACGAAAAAAGGGTAGCAATGTATAGTCAATGTATTGTCCAGGGTGCTTAATTTTATTGTATCCACGTTATCAATATGTCCCTGGGATTATTCTTAGTATTACTTATAACAAGCAGGGTATCGGTTGGTAAGGGGCGTGCAGTATAGTCTGAGTCACAAAAAGTAATTTACAGAAACACAGGACATGCTGCGCACTTGTCTGTGCTGCATTGATACCGATAATATAAAGATGATAGGTTATAAAGGAAAATTGCTACGTGAAGAAATTGATGTAGTAATTATAAATCCTCTTAGATAAGTATGTAGTAGTCTGTATTTGACGGATATGTATGGCTGTGTAAAATATCCATAAAATAAATCCTCTTCTACTGCGAATTCTGTGCAATATTTATAACGATCTGAAATTATTCTTTGTCAGGTAATTCCTTCTTTTCTTCTTTGATAGAACGGCTCAAACATCGTTTCTGTTAAACCGCTGTACAAACCTGTCATTTCTTTTACTGTTTTGCGTTTATCCGGAATAGTCAATATCTCATTTCTTGTTTGTTGTGCAAACAGAGAAATTTTGCTGGCCAATCTTTTTTCGATCACTGCGAAAAAAGAAAGTGAATTCGCTTCGTTGGGAAAAGAACAAACAATTGAAATTTGAAATAATTCCCTCAATTGTTTATTGTCGATTAAACGCAGCCAATAGAAACAAGAAAAGTGATCATAACGTTACCTAATTTAGGTTTGTGGCTAAAATCAAATAATACCCTGAAATTCACGTGAATTTTAAATAACTAACACATATAATTATATCATTTTTACGCGTAAATGAAAGTCTCATTCATCATGATAACCATCTATAAGAGCACATACCAAAACTATATTAATACGCGCAGTGAAATATTTACACGGCGTGATAGAACATAAACTAAATCAAAATTTTATATGGAATTCCAAATATCATAATCGTTTCATATAAGTAAGGTACAAAGAAGTATAAGTAAGTACATATAAACTCAAATTTTCGTGTTCTTTGTAATGAGAGCACATTTTGATATTGATGATTCCACTAACGGAATAACGCGTATCTTACATTAGTAAAAATTCAATACTATCAATGTGTCACATTATCTCGGTTTGTATAATTATGATTTTGATATCTTAGATATACACAATTGTGAAAAAAAGGTTTACATAGCCTCGCTGTCACTAGCAACTAACGCAACACATTACGTATATACACAAACTGATTTGACTCTTTCATCTTATTGTATTAATAACTCTGGGCGGTAATCTTTTTTCCTGATTTCTATTAACCAGAAAAATCGACGGCGCACGTGACTTGGCCGGATTCAAGAAATTCCAATATTCCGAAGAATTACCATCACCTCCGACGAAATACACCCCATAAGAAAATTTTTTCTCCTTCACCGTGAGATCTGCACATACAGAGTGTGTGCTGTGTATGTGGTGTGCGGGATACAGAATATAAATTCCCACACTGTGCGATTGTATGACATTCGTTACGCTATGCTATGCCAGGCGTTCAGTCAGTGGAATGGATCTTCTTTGTACAGTTGCAGTGAGACAGATGAACTCCCGCTCGCTACATTATGTGTACGTACAGTTTATTTTATTCCTCAAGAAATACAGAGACAGACAGAGGGAAAATTTTATTATTATATATCGAATAAACAAGAGGACTGATAATTTTTAGAGAAACTAACTATGTTGAATTTATGATTTTTTGATTTATTACTGAGTAATAAGTGATAAAACTTTCATATTTTTAGTTTTTTAAAGGTATTTTTTATATTATATACATAACATAACATATTATTATTATTATCATTACATTAATTAATTAATTAATTAACAAATATACAACTGTCCGTAAGGAATAGATAGATATAGATAAAATTATTATTTTTTGAAACTTGTAGATAGATATGTCACGATTATCTAATGGTAGTGGTATAACAACTACAGATGAAACAAATATTACAGAACAGGATATTTCAATAAAGAGAGCATCTTCAACATCTTCACATTATGATAATATTAATGCAAATTTACATGCAAGAGTTAAAGCATTTCAAGAACAAAGAGCATTGAAAAGATCAGCTAGTGTGGGTAGTTCTTCATCTTCTACTAATTCATCGAAAAATAATAGTTCAACTAATTTAAAGAAACATATAGATGAAACAAATGATAATTCTTCATCAATAAAAACAACAACAACAACAACGCATAATGATAATAATAACGAAATAAATGATAACAATAACAACAACAATAGCACGGGTACAAATATAGCTGTTCAAGCAATTAAAAATAGATCAAGATCACATTTAAAGACACAATCTGCAATAGAAACGAGATCAATGATGCATAGTAGTAGTAGTAGTAGTAGTACAATTCCTCATGAAACAATAACAACAAATGATAATAATAGTAATAATAATAGTAGTAGTATCATAAATACATCAAGTTCACAATCAAAACATGTAAGTATAGTGAATAAACCTTTACCTCCATTACCTCCTGTATCTGGTTCTACTATAATATCTACAACAAATACAAATACAACAAAAATTACACAATCTATGAATAAATTATCAATTGATAATAATAGTAATAACAACACAACATCGATAAGGAGACAATCAACAAATACAAGTACAAACAAAAACACAAATAAACCAATTAATAAAATGACAATAAATACAAATTTAAATAAACCTAATTCAAATATAGCTACTGTACCACAACAATTTAATCCAAATAGAAGAGCTCCAAGAAGACCAGTAATTATAACAGGTGCAAATAATACAGCTGCTCAAAATAGACAACCAAAACAAAGTTTAAGTGCAAGAAGAGGTTTAAAATTACCACCAGGTGGTATGTCTTTGAAAAATTTAACTAAAGGTGCATCCTCATCCTCATCCTCATCTTCTGCAAATACGACACATGAATTTGAAGGTTCTCCAACTAATGAAGTCGGTAGACGCACTCATGGTTCTTTAATTAACGGTGTACAACGTACCTCAATATCATCGAATGATAAGACAAGGGGTTCAAATAATGAAGGTAGTGGATCAAGTTCAAGTGGTAGTGGAAGTGGGAGTGGATCAGGTGGTTTATTTTCAATTTTTTCAAAATATGTTGATATTAAATCAGGTTCATTAAATTTTGCTGGGAAACTTTCATTATCTTCAACAGGGATAGATTTTAGTAATGGTTCAAGTTCAAGAATTACTTTAGATGAATTAGAATTTATTGAAGAATTAGGTCATGGTAATTATGGTAATGTTTCAAAAGTACTTCATAAACCAACTAATGTAATAATGGCAATGAAAGAAGTTAAATTAGAATTAGATGAAGCTAAATTTAAACAAATTTTAATGGAATTAGAAATTTTACATAAATGTCAATCTCCATATATTGTTGATTTTTATGGCGCATTTTTCATTGAAGGTGCAGTTTATATGTGCATGGAATACATGGATGGTGGTTCATTAGATAAAATTTATGATCCAAGTCCCGAAATTGGTGGTATAGATGAACCTCAATTAGCTTACATTACAAACGCAGTGATTCGTGGTTTAAAAGTATTAAAAGATGTTCATAATATTATTCATAGAGACGTGAAACCAACAAATATTCTTTGTAGTGCAAAACAAGGTACAATCAAATTATGTGATTTTGGTGTCTCCGGGAATTTAGTTGCATCAATGGCCAAGACAAATATTGGTTGTCAATCATATATGGCACCAGAACGTATTAAATCATTAAATCCTGATATTGCTACATATACTGTTCAATCAGATATTTGGTCTCTAGGGTTAAGTATCCTAGAGATGGCATTAGGTAGATACCCTTACCCACCTGAAACATTCGATAATATTTTTTCACAATTAAGTGCAATTGTTGATGGTCCTGCTCCAAAATTGCCTTCTGATAGATTTAGCCCCGAAGCACAAGAATTCGTTGCATTATGTTTACAAAAGATTCCAGAAAGAAGACCAAATTACGCTGCATTAATCGAACATCCATGGTTAGTCAAATATAGAGACGTTGATGTTGGTATGAGTAATTATATTACAACAAGATTACAAAAACGTAAAGAAATATTAGCAGAAAGAGGTGAAAATGGTTTACCAAAAGTAGTTCCTGCATTACATATGGGTGGATTACCATAAACAATAATAACAACTACCAAACATTTTGCAATAATAGAAGAAAAAAACAAAAATAATATATACAAATATTATATATAATAATAATACATCTTATATATCCTAAAAGCATGAAACATACTTAATTTTGATAACATTTAGTTGTAGTTCCCATTAGTTTTTCACAAAATTTTGATGCCCGCTCCACGAGGACAACGCGAGTCACTTACGCCTCCATTAGCAAGATAAACAATAACAAATTTTGATAAACAATAGTTTTTCTAAAAATTAAGTCAGTGAAAATTTGATTTTAATTGATCGATGGAAGAGAAAGGTCAGCTACTAGAATAATTAAAATAAAAGAGACAAAGGATTCGTTATTTAGAAGCGATCCCTAGTGTATAACAACAACACAAGAGATACAATAAATTATAAAAAGGTAGAATTATCATCGGTATATTTTATTTGAAAAGGTAGAAAAGGGAAAAAGGATAGAATTTAAGTATATAAAGATACAAGATAACGTTTCTCATTTTTTAACTAAAACAAAATACCTCAAGATAAGCCGCATATTTATAAATAGCCATTAGTTTGATTTTTTGTACAGAAACATCCAAATATCACAAATTACTTAAGTAATCAATTACCTAAGTTTTAAAATAATTTTAAATATCCCAATCAAAATTTTACATCATACATTCCAAGATAAATGCATATATCACAGAGAGTCCCAAGACTCCGAAGAACATTAACAAGGGTCTCAACATTAGCACCAAATTTCACTATCCCAGAATCATATAAGAAAACTGTAGGACATAAATTCCGTGATACCATCGCAAAAGTAGGTTCATGGATTGAACCATTGAAAAAATATTTATTCCCAAATTTTATTGCAGTTCATTACATTTATATCATATCCATGACAATTATAACTTCGATATTGTTATATCCAGTGAAGAATGCAAAATATATTGATATTCTGTTTTTGGCAACAGGTGCCTCGACACAAGGTGGTTTAAATACAATCGATGTCAATTCATTAACATTATATCAACAGATTATCATTTATATTACATGTTGTTTAACTACACCTATAGCAATTCATGGTTTTTTAGCGTTTGTTAGATTATATTGGTTCGAAAGATATTTTGATGGTATTAATGATTACTCAAAGAAAGATTTCAAAATGAGAAGAACGAAAACAATTTTACAAAGAGAAATGACAAGAAGATCAATGACAATACCAAGACAATATTCAATGAGATTTAATCCTTCAATTCCAAATAGTGAGAACTACATACATAATAATAATAATAATAATAATAACGAAGAACAATATCAAGATGAGAACAGAGAACAGGATAGTTATGAAATGCAGAATGGCCCAACAGTAACATTCTCACAAAATGGTCAAAATCATTCAACAGATAATTATTCAAAGATCGATATGAACAATAGTAGTAATCCAAGTTTAATGTCTCCTCATTCATATTCAGACCAAACTAAAAGAAATATAAATACACATAATCATGATACTACTACAATTACTTCAAGTGATACAACCAAAAGAGACAATTCAAAGGAAAGTTCGACTGATGTAACATCAAACAATAATAAAGTTGCAACAAATGTAAATTCTGCAACATTATCGGGTCGTACTAATACTTCAGATTTAACTACGAAAAGAGAACCTTCATGTAGTAAAGATTTCCAGGAAAAATTATTTAGTGGTCAACTAGTGAACAGAGACGAAGAAGGTATATCAGAAATTGAAGAAGAAGATAATACTAAGGGTGAAAGAAGTCATTCAAATTCAAGGTCGAGATCCAGATCTAGATCTAGATCTAGATCCCGTACACGTACACGTACATCGACTCCATCTAATTTTGAAGGTGATCTACTGAGATCTAAATCGCCAATTTTGGAAAATAGCAGCATTACAGAACCTAGAAGTTCAGCAAACTACGTTATGGATTCTAAGAGACCGTCATTAGATCGTCGTAGTATTAGAAATTTACAAAGATCTGCATCAGCAGTAAGTATAGAATCTGAAAAGGAAAGATTTGCAAAAAGAAGACAATCTACTGAAATTACACCTCAGGATATGTTAAGGTCACTTCAAATGTTAAGAGATCAACATAAGGAAACGGAAGATAATGATGGTCCTGCTTTAGTTATTCAAGGTCCAAACGAGAAAAAGTCACAAAAACCGGTACAAAAGAATAAACCAAAACTAGCGTCTCAACTGCAAGGATCTACCGCCGAGATGTCAAGATTAAGCGTCAACACAGTACATAGAAGATCTGGATCCAATGGTTCGGTACACCGTAATGTTACGCCACACAACATTCAATTAAACGCTGCAGAAAGAACATCATCGGCACTTGATGTTATGAATGATGTTTCGTCACAAAGAAGTAGAGCAGGTTCGACAAATTATCATGAACCATCCATTTTATCCTCAGATTATAATGATAGTATTAACAGTGGTAACGCAGCTGATATTAACGACGATAACACATCGAGTGAAAGTGATAATTCAAACCAGATTGGAGATTCGTTCGCTATTTCGGATAATTCAGAAACAGAATCCGAGATGGATTCGCAAATGGAATCAGAAATAAGTGAATTATCACCATCTGGACAAAGTCCCAAACATTCCATCAAATCAAAATCTGACGAAGGTAGTAAATTCTCATTGGTAAAGACCCGGTCAACTACAGAGCTTGACGCACAACATCATCAAGATCTAAACGATAAAATTACAATGCATCCAATTACTGGCAATTTTGAAGAAAAGCCAATTGTAACATTTGGACCAGAACCTCCACAACATAGACAAACTATTCAATTTGATATTCAACAACCACCAAGAAAACATTTGGTAAAGATGGAATCAACCCAAGAGGTTCCAACCTGGTCGTCAAAACGTCCACCATACAAGAGGGCTCCATCGACATCAAAATATTTAATGAAACAATTACGTAAAGGTAGAAAATTCAGAAAGAATTTGAAAAGAAGGTTATCTACAAATTCTATGGAAAACAACGAAAAAGGATCAGAATCTGCAAAACATCATGGATCAAGAAGAGATAGTTTCCAGGAATCAAATCAACCCCAAATAACAGATTCTTATTTTGCTGATAGTGAGTCTGATGAGGAAGCCGGTAGTCCTATTAGCACAAAACCTACGATCCAAAAAGTCTTATCACATTCAATGACGTTTAGTGTGAATGATAAATCTAAATTAAATGAACTAGCACAAGAGCCAGATTTTCAGAAGGCGGTCTACAAGCAGTGGAAGAGAGAACATAGAAATAAGAGACATTTAAGAAGTCCAAGAAAAATCGGTGCCAAATATATTGCAAAAAGAAGAAAAAATAATATTGATGGATTACAAGATGTTCAAAGATTTAGAAGCCAACATACTAGGTCTAATCCAGATAGTCAAATGACGTTTGATGATTCTGCAAGATCTATTAACTCGGTGAGTTCACTTCCTGATACAAACCAAAGTGGTAGTGGTATCAAATCAAGTTCAGGATTACCTCATTTACTTTACGAATCATCGAGTAATAGTAATAGACAAAACGATAATTTATACCGCCAAACTAGTCACTATACTACGGATGACGGTTACGATAATGATGCGGATGATGATAACCTAGATGATGATGACGATGATACTGAAAATAGAAGAAAGGAAGAAGATGAAGATGAAGATGACAGTCATCAAAGTTATTATGGATTCCATCAAGATGATGATTTAAGTCCAAATTTTGTTGATCAAATACATCCTTTATCCAAGACTATGAGTTCGAATTATTTGTCATGGCAGCCAACAGTTTCACGTAATTCTAATTTCACAGGTTTGACCAATATCCAAAAGAATGAATTAGGTGGTGTTGAATATAGAGCTATTAAATTGTTGTGTCGTATTCTTATCATTTATTACGTTGGATTCCACATTATGTGTTTTGTCATGATGTTACCATGGATTTGCCGTGATACGAAATACGCACATATAGTTAGAAGTGCTGGTGTCTCACCAGCATGGTGGGGTTTCTGGACTGCAATGAGTTCATTTAATGATTTAGGTTTAACATTAACTCCCGATTCGATGAATTCTTTTAATACTGCGGTTTATCCATTAGTTGTTATGATCTGGTTTATTATTATCGGTAATACTGGCTTCCCAATTTTATTAAGATGCATCATTTGGGTGATTTTCAAATTATCACCAGATTTATCTCATATTCGTGAAAGCACGGGTTTCCTATTAGATCACCCACGTCGTTGTTTTACGCTATTATTTCCAGAATCCGCTACTTGGTGGTTATTATTGACTCTTTTAGGTTTAAATTTAACTGATTTTATTCTTTTCATTATTTTAGATTTGGGATCTGCTGTTTTAAAACCTATCTCTAAAGGTTATAGAGTACTTAATGGTTTATTCCAAGCTGTCAGTACAAGAACTGCAGGCTTCGGTGTTGTTGATTTAAGTCAATTGAATGCTGCGACACAAGTTTCATATATGTTAATGATGTATGTTTCTGTGTTACCTTTAGCTATTTCCATTAGAAGAACCAACGTTTATGAAGAACAATCATTAGGTTTATACGGTGAAATTGAGTCTGAATCCGAAGCTGAAGAAGAAGAGGAAGAAGAAGAAGACGGGGCATACGAAAGTGATGATGAGGATCATATTTATAATGCTGATAATGAAGAACGTATTGGTAGTCAATCTACTAATGGTACCCTAAATGGAAGTTTACGTAGTAATAAAAGTAGTGCATCCAGTAGTGCATCCAGTAACAAGAAAAGGAAAAGGAAGAATAGAAAACGTAAATCTAGACATGGTGAACCAGAAGATGCTCATATCTCTACAAGATCATTCATTGGACAACATTTAAGAAACCAATTATCATTTGATTTATGGTTTGTATTTTTAGGTTTATTCATTATTTGTATTTGTGAGAACGATAAAATTAAGGATTCGACGATGCCAAATTTTAACGTATTTTCGATTTTATTTGAAGTTGTAAGTGCTTATGGTACTGTTGGTTTGTCCTTAGGTTATCCATCGACAAATCAATCCTTCTCATCTCGTTTCACCCCATTATCAAAACTGGTTATTATCGGAATGTTAATTAGAGGTAGAAATAGAGGTTTGCCATATTCATTAGATCGTGCAATTATTTTGCCGAGTGATAGATTAGAACATATAGATCACATCGAAGATTTGAAACTAAAGAGACGTAAGGATCATGATGAAAATGTTGATCCATTAACAGGTTTGTTTAGGAAAGGTATGAAAAGGTTTACTAGTAAAGTTGAGGAAACTCCGATTTATAGATCATTTACACAAGATTTTAGTCATGAGGGTCCATCTGCATCACATACAGCATCTCAATATAACAATCGTTCTAGAACTTCGCATCAACAACGTTTACCACTGCAACAATACCAAAGGTATCAACCTCATCCAAATGATTATTTCACAGAGGAAGATGAAAATGAAGAGCAACATGGGAATAGCAGTTACGAATCATCGTCGATAAGACCCCATTCTACACGCTCAGACAATTATCAGCAATCAAACGATACACAGACAGATGAATCCCTAAAAGATCGTCAACAAAGAATTAACGAAGCTATTGTTTAAGATAGCATTCAAAGGATTTTATTAGAAGCATGCATTATGCATCTCACAATTCACAGCATACAAAATAACAGAAGAAAAAATTTCAAGATAGTCATACGCATATACATACATACATAAATATACCAACTCATACTTGAGTTTACATATAATTAATAATATTCATATAAATATAATAATAATAACAATTAATCTCATATAAATATTGATGAACCCTACATAAAAAAAAAACCGATAATATCCCAAATATGAATCAGGAATCCTATTCATAGAAGTCTGTTGATATTGTGCATAACAAACATTTCCATAGAATAGCGATGATGTCGATATACAATTTCTTCAATGACACATTAAAACGTCGTAAACACATTCTCATGATTTTATCTCATCGCAAATCTCCTGTTTAGACATATGAAATATTTCAGGACATATGCAACAATTTCTTTCAATTGGTGGAACTTTTTGCGTGGGATATACTGCGTATGTCCGTATGCAAGACAACGATAGAGGGACAAACGAGGACAATTGTCTCCGTCGGAAATAATCCCCACTACGCGCGGTGTGGGTTTCCAGGTGAAAATTTTTTCTTTTAAGGTCATTTTCATATTTAATTAAGAGAAAATACCCTTTATGCGGCTATTTCTAAGCAAAGCTGACTCTATTTGCTGCATTGAAACAAATCTGTGAAAGTTATTGAAATTAATTTTATGAAGTATAAATACTTGATGAAAAATCCAGATATCTGAAGGTCAATTTCAATTCCAATATATTTTGTTCTAAATATTATGGTCATATCATAGAACGGTATGTTTTAATTAGACTATTTTAGTTTACAAAAGGTTTCTTCCTATAACCTTTTCTTTCTTAGAAAAAAGATATTTTATTTATTCATTTTTTTCGTTTTTGTCTTAATTATGTATTTTCTTCTATTTGTAACTTGTTAAGAGAAAATCTACAAACGGATCAACTACAATTAATCCTTAAATAACTAAATTTTCCTAATCTGGTCAGAAGATCTTTTGAAAAAGAATCTAATTAATATACTCCAGATACTAAATTCTAATTAAATTAACTAATTTACTTAGATTTTAATCATACTACATTATAATTGAGTCAAAAGAAGTTACTGCGATAATCTAACTGTATGTATAACTCAGAAATTTTCTATTATCAGCCATTCGATGAGAAGTTCCTACTACTACTCATTTTGAAATGCGCTAAAAAAAGAAGATGAAGAAAAGTTTAACTGGATTTCCCAATTGAAGTAGCTATATCACTATCTAGCTGTCTACTGTTCATAGTTTTATGAACGTCATTAAGTCAGTTGTTGAAACGTTATAGCTTTTCGGTTTTAGTTGATTCTGGTTTGTTACAATAGCTCTTATATTGTTGCAGCAAGTAATTAGCTGATCCGTGCACAACTTCTCAGGGTCGCTGCGTGTATTTCTTCGTGAAAATATCCCGATTTTAATTAAGGAATTTCTCGCCGAGTCTAAAAGTTGATGAACTTCGAAGAGAAATTGGAAAATTTCCCTTTTTTTAATTGCAAAGTGATCATCGTGCTAATATAATCATTATTGAAAATAAGGGTTAATTAAACTTTCTCAATACATTTTTACTCAATTGAAATTTAATTTTTTACTAACAAATCTCATTTTGATATAGTCTCTTTACTTTTTGCATTTCCATATTTGATTTATTGTTTGCACATTCTTTTATTCTTTAATATACGTTCCTTAATATAAAAAGAAAGCAACCTTAAACCATTAAAATTTATTGAAAATAGTTATATTTAATATATACCCAAGAAAATAACCAAAATCCATAAAAAACTTACAAAATAAACTAAACCTTTAACAAGTTACTAGACTGTTACAAGAGAATATTTCACATTTTTATTATTCTTCCACATTTAATTAATTAATTCCAACCTATTTGAAACTTATTTCTTTTTTTGTTAACTATGTCTTCAGTTGTTCCAACTTGTCCAGTCACTCATCCATTAGAAACTGTCGGTGATCGTTTAGTTACTTTAGAATTACAAGATGGTGTCACTTTACAAGGTTATTCTTTTGGTGCTGAAAAATCAGCCGCTGGTGAATTAGTTTTCCAAACCGGTATGGTTGGTTATCCAGAATCATTAACTGATCCTTCTTACGAAGGTCAAATTTTAGTCATTACTTATCCTTTGGTAGGTAACTATGGTGTTCCTGACATGACTTTAGAAGATGAATTAGTCAAGGGTTTACCAAGATATTTCGAGAGTAATAGGATTCATATTGCTGGTTTAGTCGTCTCTCATTATACCGAAGCTTATTCTCATTATTTAGCTAATTCTTCTTTATCTCAATGGTTGAAAAGAGAAGGTATTCCAGCTATTTACGGTGTTGATACTAGAAACCTAACTAAACATTTAAGAAACTGTGGTTCTATGTTAGGTAGATTAGCTTTACAAAATGCCAATGCTAATTTAGATGAAGCTACTACAGAAAATTGGAAAAATTGTTTCGATGTTCCTGAATGGATTAATCCAAATTTAGAGAACTTAGTCGCTAAGGTCTCAACTAAGGAACCAAAATTATACACTCCACCAACTGACAACAAACAAGTTAGCATTCAAACTGGTCCAGATGGTAAAATCCTAAGAATTGTTGCTATTGATGTTGGTATCAAATATAATCAAATACGTTGTTTCATCAAGAGAGGTGTTGAATTAAAGGTTGTCCCATGGGATTATGATTTCACCACCGAAGAATATGATGGTTTATTTATCTCTAATGGTCCAGGTGATCCATCTGTACTAGCTGATGTCGCCAAGAGATTAGGTAGCGTTGTTCAAGCTAAGAAGACTCCTATCTTCGGTATTTGTTTCGGTCATCAATTATTAGCTAGATCTACAGGTGCTCAAACTTCAAAGATGATCTTCGGTAATCGTGGTCAAAATATTCCTTGTACTTCCACAATCAGTGGTCGTTGTTACATAACATCTCAAAATCATGGTTTCGCTGTTGATGTCGATACTTTAGGTGAGGATTGGGAACCACTTTTCGTTAACGCTAATGACGGTTCCAACGAAGGTATCTACCACAAGAACTTACCTTACTTCTCTGTTCAATTCCATCCAGAATCTACTCCAGGTCCAAGAGATACTGAATTTTTATTCGATGTTTTCTTAAAAGCTGTTAAAGAATATAAAGAAACTCAAGTATTGAAGCAAATTGAATTCCCAGGTGGTTTATTAAAGGATAACTTAGAAGCTAATCCAAGATTACACCCAAAGAAGGTTTTAGTTCTAGGTTCTGGTGGTTTATCTATTGGTCAAGCTGGTGAATTCGATTACTCTGGTTCTCAAGCTATTAAAGCATTGAAAGAAGAAGGTATTTACACAATTTTAATAAATCCAAATATTGCTACTATTCAAACTTCTAAGGGTTTAGCTGATAAAGTCTATTTCTTACCTGTTACAACTGAATTCGTTAGAAAGGTTATCTTACATGAACGTCCAGATGCTATTTATGTTACATTTGGTGGTCAAACTGCTTTATCTGTTGGTATTGAAATGAAGGATGAATTCGAATCCTTAGGTGTTCAAGTCTTAGGTACTCCAATCGATACTATTATTACTACTGAAGATCGTGAATTATTTGCCAATGCTATTGATGAAATTAATGAAAAATGTGCTAAATCTGAGGCAGCTGGTTCCGTCGAAGAAGCTCTTGATGCTGTTAAAAGAATTGGTTTCCCAGTTATTGTTCGTGCCGCTTATGCTTTAGGTGGTCTAGGTTCAGGTTTTGCTAATAACGAAAAGGAATTAGTCGATCTATGTAATGTTGCATTTGCTTCATCTCCACAAGTTTTAGTTGAAAGATCCATGAAGGGTTGGAAGGAAGTCGAATATGAAGTTGTTCGTGATGCATTTGATAACTGTGTTACTGTTTGTAATATGGAAAATTTCGATCCATTAGGTATCCATACTGGTGATTCCATTGTTGTTGCTCCATCTCAAACTTTATCTGATGCTGATTACAATATGTTAAGAACTACTGCTGTTAATGTTATTAGACATTTAGGTGTTGTTGGTGAATGTAATATACAATACGCTTTGAACCCATTCTCTCAAGAATACTGCATTATTGAAGTTAACGCCAGATTGTCTCGTTCTTCTGCTTTAGCATCAAAGGCTACTGGTTACCCATTAGCCTATACTGCCGCCAAGTTAGGTTTGAATATTCCTTTAGACAAGGTTAAGAATTCTATTACTCAATCTACTTGTGCTTGTTTCGAACCATCATTAGATTACTGTGTTGTTAAGATGCCAAGATGGGATTTAAAGAAGTTTTCCAGAGTTTCTACCGAATTATCTTCTTCTATGAAATCCGTTGGTGAAGTTATGAGTATTGGTAGAACATTCGAAGAAGCTATCCAAAAGGCAATTAGATCTACTGAATATGTTAATTTAGGTTTCAACGAAACTGAATTAGAAATTGATATTGATCATGAATTATTGAATCCATCTGACTTAAGAATTTTCGCTATTGCTAATGCCTTCAGTAAATTAGGTTACTCCGTTGACAAGGTTTGGGAAATGACTAACATTGACAAATGGTTCCTACAAAAGTTATACGATTTAATTGTTTTCGGTAAGAAAATTACTGATATTGGTGCAATTGAAGATTTACCAGGTGATTTATTAAGAGAAGCTAAACAATGTGGTTTCGACGATAGACAAATTGCTAAATTCTTGAACTCTAACGAAGTTGCTATTCGTCGTCTAAGAAAGGAATTAGGTATTACGCCATTTGTTAAACAAATTGATACTGTTGCAGCTGAATTCCCAGCTCATACCAACTACTTATACATGACTTACAATGCTTCTGCTCACGATTTAACCTTCGAAGATAATGGTGTTATGGTTCTAGGTTCCGGTGTTTACCGTATTGGTTCTTCTGTCGAATTCGATTGGTGTGCTGTTACTGCCGTTAGAACTTTACGTGCTAACAATTACAAGACTATTATGATTAATTACAACCCAGAAACTGTCTCTACCGATTATGATGAAGCTGATAGATTATACTTTGAAACCATTAATTTGGAAAGAATTTTGGATATTTATGAAATTGAAAACTCTCAAGGTGTTGTTGTTTCTATGGGTGGTCAAACTTCCAACAATATTGCTATGACTTTACACCGTGAAAATGTTAAGATCTTAGGTACTTCTCCAGATATGATTGATTCTGCTGAAAATCGTTACAAGTTCTCTCGTATGTTAGATCAAATTGGTGTCGATCAACCTGCATGGAAGGAATTAACTTCAATGGATGAAGCTGGTAGTTTTGCTGAAAAGGTTGGTTATCCAGTCTTAGTTCGTCCATCTTATGTTTTATCAGGTGCTGCTATGAACACTGTTTACTCCAAGAATGATTTAGAATCTTATCTAAGACAAGCCGTTGAAGTTTCTCGTGATTACCCAGTTGTTATTACCAAGTATATTGAAAATGCTAAGGAAATTGAAATGGATGCTGTTGCAAGAAATGGTGAATTAGTTATGCATGTTGTTTCTGAGCACGTTGAAAATGCCGGTGTTCACTCTGGTGATGCCACTTTGATTGTTCCTCCACAAGATTTAGCCAAGGAAACTGTTGACAGAATTGTTGTTGCTACTGCTAAGATTGGTAAGGCTTTGAAGATCACTGGTCCATACAATATTCAATTTATTGCTAAGGATAATGAAATTAAGGTTATTGAATGTAACGTTCGTGCCTCTCGTTCATTCCCATTCATCTCTAAGGTTGTTGGTGTTAACTTAATCGAATTAGCTACAAAGGCTATCATGGGTCTACCATTTGATCCATATCCAGTTGAAAAGTTACCAGATGATTATGTTGCTGTCAAGGTTCCACAATTCTCTTTCCCACGTTTAGCTGGTGCAGATCCTGTTCTAGGTGTTGAAATGGCTTCCACTGGTGAAGTTGCAACTTTCGGTCACTCCAAGTATGAAGCTTACTTGAAATCTCTATTAGCTACTGGTTTCAAACTACCAAAGAAGAATATTCTATTATCCATTGGTTCATTCAAGGAAAAGCAAGAATTATTACCATCTATTCAAAAGTTATACAACATGGGTTACAAACTTTTCGCTACTGCAGGTACTGCTGATTTCATCACTGAACATAACATGTCTGTCCAATACTTAGAAGTTCTAAACCAAGATGATGATGAAAAGGCTGAATACTCTTTGACTCAACATTTAGCTAACAACAATATCGATCTTTACATCAATTTACCATCTGCTAATAGATTCCGTCGTCCAGCTTCTTATGTTTCTAAGGGTTATCAAACTCGTCGTATGGCTGTTGATTATTCAGTTCCATTAGTTACCAACGTTAAGTGTGCCAAGTTATTAATTGAAGCTATTTCAAGACATCTAAAGCTTGATGTCTCTGAACGTGATGCCCAAACATCTCATAGAACTGTTACAATCCCAGGTTTAGTTAATATTGCTACCTATGTTCCAAATGTATCTAACATTGTTGATGGTCCAAAGGAATTGAAGGAAACTAGTCGTCTATTCTTAGAATCTGGTTTCACTTACTGTCAAATTATGCCAAGAGCTTTCAGAGGACCAGTTATTACTGATAGTATTTCTGTTAGAGCTGCTCTATCTGCTTCTACTGATTCATCTTACACAGATTTCGCTTTAACTGTTGCTGGTACTCCAAACAACATCTCTCTAGTTGGTCAAACTGCTTCTGATGTTAATGCTTTGTTCTTACCATACCATGAATTGAAAAATAAGGTTTCTGAAGTCAGTCAATTACTACAAAACTGGCCAACTGAAAAGCAAGTCATTGCTGAAGCTAAAACATCTGAATTAGCATCTATTCTTCTATTAGCCTCTTTACAAAACAGATCTATCCATATTACTGGTGTCTCTAACAAGGAAGATTTAGCATTAATTAAAACCGTTAAAGAAAAGGATTCCAGAGTTACATGTGATATCAACGTTTACTCCTTATTTATTTCTCAAGAACAATATCCAGAAGGTGTATTCTTACCAACTGAAGAAGATCAAGAATTCTTCTGGGAAAATCTAGACTCTATTGATGCATTCTCTATTGGTTCTCTTCCAACTAACTTGGCTGCTATTACTGGTCACAACGTTGAAGTTGGTCTAGGTATTAAGGATGCTTTACCATTATTATTCACTGCTGTTCATGAAGGTAAGTTAACTGTTGCTGACATTGTTCTACGTTTACACGAAAATCCAATTAAGATCTTCAACTTACCAGAACAAGATGCTATTGTTGAAATCGATTTAGATTATGTTGTTACTGATACCAAGAGATGGTCTCCACATACTGGTTCTTCTTTATCTGGTGGTATTGAACGTGTTATTGTTAATGATAAGACTGTTGTCTTAAGTGGTGAATTAGTTGAAGAAAAACGAACAGGTATTCATGTTATTAAGAGTGCTACTACTGTTCAAGCTCCTGTTGAAGCTCAAAAGACTATTGGCTTTATGAAGGATAAGAGATTCTCATTCTCTGCTGAAAGACCAAAGATTTTTGACAGTGTTGAATCTGCTGAAGATGCTATTGTTGAACCTCCAACTTTAGAACAAAGGTTGATGTCTTCTAAGCCTCCAAGAGAATTAGCTGCTCCATCTGCTTTAGAAAACTTAATCCGTGGTAAGAATCCATTCCAAGGTAGACATATTCTATCTATCAAACAATTTAACCGTTCTGATTTACATGCTTTATTCGCAGTTGCTCAAGAATTAAGAGCTGCAGTCGCTAGAGAAGGTGTTTTAAGTATTATGAAGGCTCATGTCTTAACTACAATTTTCTATGAACCATCTACACGTACTTGTTCTTCATTTATTGCTGCTATGGAACGTTTAGGTGGTAGAGTCATTAACATTAATCCAAATGTTTCTTCTGTTAAGAAGGGTGAAACTTTACAAGATACTATTAGAACTTTAGCTAGTTACTCTGATGCTATTGTTATGCGTCACTCTGATGAAATGTCTGTTCATATTGCTGCTAAGTACTCTCCAGTTCCAATTATTAATGGTGGTAATGGTTCTCGTGAACATCCAACTCAAGCTTTCTTAGATTTATTCACTATCAGAGAAGAAATTGGTACTGTTAATGGTATTACTGTTACATTTATGGGTGATTTGAAACATGGTAGAACTGTTCATTCATTATGCCGTTTATTAAAGCATTATCAAGTTAGAATTAACTTAGTTTCTCCAAAGGAATTAAGATTACCAGATTCTCTAAAGCAAGAATTATATGAAGCTAATATGTTAGGTGTTGAAAGTTTAGAATTAACTCCAGATATCATTTCCAAATCTGATGTCTTATACTGTACTAGAGTTCAAGAAGAAAGATTCAAGGATAAGGCTGAATACCAACGTTTAAAGAATGTCTACATTGTTGATAACAGAATCTTAGCTCATGCTAAACAAAATATGGCTATTATGCATCCATTACCTCGTGTCAATGAAATTAAGGAAGAAGTCGATTATGATCATCGTGCTGCTTACTTCAGACAAATGAAATATGGTCTATATGTTAGAATGGCTTTATTAGCTATGGTCTTAGGTATTGATCCATAAAAAATCAAATAATTAAAACTTTTTTTCATATATAACTTTATTTAACTATTGTATTTTAATGTATATTATTAATTCATTCTAATTTCAAAATATCGAAAGTATCGAAAGTAAAAGTTTGAAGCAGAGTGTGATTTAGCTTGATGAGTTACATTGGCGGGCTCTGTTCGTCTTTCGCTTTAAACTGAAAAAAATACGTAAGGGAAGAAATTACAGTGAAGTATATCAGTGCATAAAATATATCATCCATTCTTCTAATTGACAAGGATCACAAGAGAAAAACACCAAAAAGTTGTCAATATAAAACCATATAAATACTTGTAAATAATATGTTGGCAAGAAGTGTTATCATTAGAAGAACACCGTTATTCGTGAGGTTATTTAATACCAATAATAAAGGGGAGATAGAATCTGGTGATCTTTTACGAGATATCATATCAAATAGACAAAGTAAAGTACGTACTGTTAAAGTTAACGATGTGAAAAATAGAAATTTAATGTTTGATAAAGGTGCTAGTCGATCTGGTCCATTTCCTAGAGGTAAGAGTAAAATTAATCATAATCTTAATAAGAAGAAAAAGATTATTATTAATTGGAATAGTGGTACCGAAAGAGCACAAGATGCAGCAAATAAAGTCATTAGAGAAGTATTTAAATTGAATAGTAAAGGTTCGATTAGAATCTTTGATGAGAAGACACATAAGATTGAAACTTCGAATATTAAATATTATGCAAAGGGATTAGATTTGGATAAATTTGGTGTATCTATTGTAGATATTGAAACAGTTACAGACGAGATTAGAATTCCATTAATTAAGATCATCGATTGTAAATCAGCATTAAAGAAATATTCCGATGATATGGCTAGAGAGAAAGAGCAAGAATTACTGGAAAAAGGTTTATTAAGAAAAAAAGTTAACGATACATCTAAAAATGAGGGAACTTTAAAACATATCAAGTTATCATGGAAGATACGAGAAGATGATTTATTAAATCAAAAGGCGCATGAGATTGAGAATCTGTTGAAAAAAGGTAACAAAATTAATATTTATATTGATGATAAGAATGAAATATCAAAGAATTGGTTAGAAGAATTTGAGAGTAGTATGAATCCCTCAGAGGAGGAACCGCAGAAGGAAGTTAAAGTTCCTAAGAAGGAATTAAGACGTAGAAATGAGATTCTAGAACAGATTCAAACACTTGTAGAAGAATTGTCGGTGACTCCTGTAATAGATGGTGATACAACAACAAGAATAATTATACGTCTGGTACCGAAACCTGGGAAGAAAGAGAAAGTTGATAAGAATAATCTTAAGGAGGAAAGAAGACGTGAGAGACAAGAGAAACTTGAAAAGAGAATTCAGAAGAAAAAGGAAAGATTAGCTCATGAATGAAGATCGGGAGCGTGGAGTGATGAATTTTCTATATATTAATAATATTATCATATTACTTGTAAATACGTACGTTATATATTTATTAATGGATATATGGAATGTCGAGTTGGGTTAAGAACTTTATAATTGTCACTTTAGTTTTTTTGTTTACTTACGCAAGGTGTTTTGGACCTTGAAAGAAAGCTACCAAACGTAAAAAAATATATAAAATAGTAAAAAATGTTAAATTTTTTTTTAGAATAATAACATATATATAGAGAGTTCTACCTGTATTAACAAATTGATCAGTTGTGTCTATCATTAAATTAATAAATATATAAGAATTATTTACATATCTGTTTATAAAAATTGTTTACAATCTATCTAACTGAAGTTGTTGTTAAAAAATGTTTTGCACATTCGTATGCGGTCCAAGAAATAGCAGTTGCAGGCATTGTAGCAATAATTCTTGGTTTTAAACCTCTCCAGAAACCCTTCCAACCATAAACATGAAATAATGCTTTAGTCGCCTTTTGGAAAGTATTAGCTTCTTTTAAAATTGGTAAAGTTACAGAATTACTACCTCTTACTTGTAAAACAGTTTTAATACAATCTAATGGAGTCGTTACTGCTGCACATAATGTGCCACTTAAACCACCACATATACAATGAATCAATGGATTATAAGTATGTGAAGGATTTAAGAAATTTGTTGAAGATTCATAAATGACGAAATTTAATGCTGTAAAAGGAATATTCATTACTAAAGTAGTTGGATAAGAATAATAAAATGCTTTAAAACCTTCAGTTTGATATATTTGTTTTGTAATTTGCCATACTTTATAATTTGGATTCAATTGCATTCTTTGTTTTATTGTATCGAATGGATTCATTAATGCATCTGATGCAGTTGTTGCAGCGGCACCACTAATTGCAGTTCTTAATGGTTGATAAGTAAATCTATCCTCATCTTTAATTAATTTTTTTTTACAAAATTCATAAGTACCAAAATATACTGCATGTGCTGGACCTGCACCTAATATTACAGATTGAACACCTTTCCATAATGCGAAAGAACCTTCAACTGATGAAATTTTTGAAATTTGTGATAATAAACTTTTATTTGTCTTTGTTGCTATTGATAATGATTGCATTCGTGTCTTTAAAGCATCTATTGGGAACATCACAGAATGTTCCATTATACCAGCGAATGCACCTGCTATCAATTGATGATATAATGGAGAATTTGCTGGTAATGCTTCATAATCTACATCATTACTTTCATGTAAATGAGTATCTGACATCTTGAGAATAAAAGAATAAGTTTTAAAAAAAAAAAATGCGATAATAAATAGGATAGAATAAATGTGAGGAATGCAGAATTTTCTTTACTTTTTGGATTTGATCAAAAAGAATGAATATATGAATTGAACTGAATTGAATTGAATTGGGATATTGGGTATATATGTACAGGAGATGATTAAAATGAGAACTTCTTCCTGGATTATGATATAACAATGTAATAATAGTACAACTGATTCAAATGTCTTAAGTAATCTTTTTGTCAATTAGATACCGAGTTGATAATAATTGTTGTTGTTCTTGTTGTTTTGTCTCGAACTATATACAATTGAAAAAAAAATAGACAAAACCAGAAATCAAAATAATGTGAAATGGTGTAATTTTTTATTATAAAAAACTGTTTTAAAAGATGAAATAATGTTATTAAATAAAATAAGAACAATGGTTAAATAAGATTGCATATACAAAAGATATTTTTACATCATAAATCGCGTAAGAAGCGTATAAGGTTTAATTGAGAAAGCTACAGCTACATTAAGTTAAAAGTTTGATCATAACTGTACAAAAAAATCAGTTAACCAACTGAATAAAATGCGCTAGCTCGAGTACTCATCAGCAAGACTGTTCAAGTCAATTGACATCGTTAAACTAAATTGTCAGAAGTCTAACCATTGCTGTTACTAATTAATACATATGCACGTACATATTGGAAAAGGACTCGAAAACGAAAATTTTCATTTTGAACGACGATGTGCAAAATGCGAATGTGTTCTGCAGAAACGTACTCTGTCTGTGAGATATTGCAGTATAATTGCTGTAGTGAAAACAGTTCTGTCAAATTTTCGTATTGAGTTAAAGTTGCGTTGTACGTGTGTTATATAGCCAAATGAGAAAATACGAATCAGAAACGCGAAACCTGCGGACGTGCAGTTTGTGTACGTTTACCGAGTCTTGGGAGATATGAAAGCCCTACTTTTTCCGAGAGAGATAAAATAATTGAACCCTAATGTCCGCCGTGTATAGTGATACATCCGGGTAATGAAATCTGTCTCACCAAAATTATCTGCATCTTGCCCACCCCACCCCGATTAATCCCCCACGCCAAACACCCGAATCTTCCGTCTCCTTTTGCAAAGCGAGCGTCACACATTTGAAAAAATTTCTTATCTGAAACGAATCGGAGCCGTCGACAGAAAACGGCAAACCGTCCCCAGTGAAAACAGTTCCAGTGAATTTACTGCAGTGATACAATTAAAATCCGTTTATTATTGCCAAATTTGTAATCTCGGAGTGTGACGTCCAAACACATAGCTATTGTAAGAGGAGTCTGTTTGTCTCTACCATCTGCGGTTGTTACAGAATATTTCCCATGGCAACAGCGTGAATTTTATTGAATTAATTAATTAATTAAAGAAGGAAAGTTGATGATTGACAGATGAAAGATACCTTTAAAGGAAGAGATGCATATTTTAATGTATGTTTGTACGTTATTTCTGTTAGTAAATATATGTATTTTATGCTGACGAACCCTGAGCGAAAAGTTTATATATATATATATATAAAGGTGTCGAATAGTTCAATGTAATTTAAATTTTTACTCGATTCAATTTCTCCTCTCTTAACTTAACTTGTTATTATATTATATAAATATATATATACCAAACTACCTGGATTAACTGTGCTGGACACAAATACATATTTACATACAATGATTTCTCAAACTTCAAGATTAGCTGCTTTTAAAGTCGCATCCTCATTAGGTAACGTAATGAGTAAAAATTCTGCAATAATTGGTACTGCGACAACAACTTTTAAAAAGACACCAGGTAATTCATTTGGCTCATTTAAAGAATATAGAGAAAATATGAAAACTTATGGTCCATTAAGTGCTTCATTAGCTACTAAGCGTCATTTTAATAATTCAAACTAATTATAACAACATTCCTCACTACCATTAATATTCTATATATGAAACCTATCTAATTCAAATAAATACGCTAGTTTCGTAATAATAAAAAAAATATATATATCATAATTTCATTCATGTTTTTATATATCACACTTTAAAATATGTATTCAGATACTAATATAACAGTAGCTGGACTTAATAACAAAACACTCATTGGAATACCTGCATAAATTAAAAATCTACCAACAATATTTGCATTTGAATTACCTTTAAAAATTTTACATTCACGTTCTCCTGGTAATGGATCATCATGTTCATCTAAATCTCTATCATCTTCAAATCCTAAGATATTAAATAAAATTGAATAAATTAATGGTTTAGCAACTACATATTTCCATAATACCGTTATAAGGATACCAACAATTAATCTTCTTGACATAATTAAAATATCTGTTGTATAATCAAATGAATAAACTAAGGAAAATCCAAAATATTTAATAAACCAATCACATAATTCAAATCCACTAATTACACCAACAAATGCAACACTATCATAGAAACATGGACAAACATCAATAGGTTGTGGATGATTAAATAATATACTTAACCCCCAAATTAATGAAATTAATGGATACCAAAAATAATCACCACAATTAAATTCAATAAATGTATATTTTAAAATGATTCTAATTAAGAAACATAATAATCCAACTATTGAACCACTAATTAAATCAAATAATCCATGCATACCACAATATATTCTACCTAATGTTAATGTAACACAATAAATTATTGCAATTATTGTCAAGATAATTTTAATTTGAATCGTTACTGTTTCACTTGTGAAAGCCCATTGTAAAATTAATAAACATACACCAATTGCATTTGCTGTATGTGAACTTGGTGCACCATATTCCTTGGCCGTATATTCACTTAATGTAATTCTATGAACAGGTGGTGATTTAGGTCTTGGTAAACATAAATAATCCTTTAATAATCCTGATATATAAATGGAATAACCAATAATATATACTGTATCTCTTGTAAATTCAAATAATCCAAAATAACATGGTAATGGTAAACATAATACATAAAATGTATGGGATCCTAATAATGCAGAATATGAAAAGAAAAAATCATTAAATGAGGATCTATGTAATGATTGCCATTTAGCTAAACTTGGTGATTGATTAATAACAAATTTAAGAAATTTTTGTCTAATATTATATCTAAATGGTGTCATTCGTGTTTTAAAATGATTAGGTGGATGATTACCGGGATCTAATAAAATATATTTCTCAGTATATTCATTGGGATTAGATAAACTTCGAGAACGAATTGTCGTTACAGAAGTATCATTATCATTTTCGTTATGTACATCTCCTTGACACCCAATAGTATTTATATCGATTGCCGAAGTACTGGCACCTTCTTGCATCATTATCATATCCATATTAATATCAGATATTCGCTGTAATTGACTTATCTGCCTATTCCCCTAATGTTATCTACGATTTGAAGAAAACTTTTCGATTTTCCTTTTATATATTGATATGCAATTGTAGCGACACAGCAACAGAGATGGGACTAAAATAAGAAATTTCAATTAATTTAAACAACATCTGATAAATAAATATAAAATCGATGATACATTTTAAACAACATCTTATTTATTTATTTACCGTTCAGATGGTTGCTATTTTTCTCATATGGTCCGACTACAGCGTTATCTTCGGCAACAACGGTCCGTCTGCAAGGGAATATTACCCTAAGTATATGCACGTACAATTTGTGAAGAATAATCAAACCGTTACAGAAATTTCTTTACAAAATTCACTCAAAACTTGGTGATCGAGTTGGATATGAATAGAGAGCTTGTTGTATGAACGGTAATTGAATTTTATTTAAATATATTGATATTGTATGAATAATTGACATAGTTGCAGATGCAAGGGTCTACGGACTTTTCTTCGGAAGTAACGCTTGATAATGACGCCTACGGGACGTACGTTCGTGTTAGTTAAATGAAAAAGGGACCGGTGTGTAGTGCGGTATTGTCTTAGCGGATAAGGCCCGTCCTGACACATCAGGACTCACGGTTCAGTCTTCTCATCAGAGATCTTATGATATGTCATTCACTATATAAAAGACAGATGAACATACACAAATTGTGAAAAGTATAAATAGTTGAGTTTTGTATCGAGATTTGGGTTGTATAATTTGGTAGGTTCTCTCGAAGGAAAAGCTTGAATGTTACTGCTAGAGTGTATAACTAAGAAAAGGTTTATTTAAGCAAGTGGTCTCAGAATGTCATATTTTGTAATTGTATACAATTCAGGAATTTTTCTGCCAGTCACAATATATAACTCATAGTTGAAATAACTAAAAAAGAAGGACATGTCTTGATAAATAGGGAAGTTCTGAAGAATGTGGGGGATGCCAGATATTCTGCGATTTCAGTAACAAAGTATTATCTCTGTTCGCAAACGTTTTTATAAATCTTGCTAATGTAAATAGTAATATCTGTTATTTATAATTGTTCAGTTCAACACATTCTTGGAAATAAGAATGTGTGAGAATTATGGTCATTGAAAAGTCCTTGATCTTTGAAAAATATACAACTTCTCATGCAAGAAATAATAAATCAGAAACGATAAGAAAACAAAAAAGATTTTTCGTACTGTTATTTTTATCTTTATAATACGTCACCCCTAAATAAGGATAACATACCTATATATGGTAAAACATACCTCTATGTTGCCGCCATCATTACAATAATATTGTATTTTACTTCCACTAACTTTCCGTTTGCAAAACAACGAATTGCGTTCACTCAATTCCAATTTCCCCTATTACGTGTATCATCGAGGGGCTGACACCATCTGAGCTTGACAACAGACAAAAATGTGTCAAATGATTTACATTTATAACTTTAATAAATGTAATTAATTACATTACCGTTTATCATTTCTCGTGTAATTAACGCACAGAACGCAAGAAAAAGAAATTAGTGTGAACAAAGGTTACATAACTGAATTGCAACAGGAAGGAAACATATTGCCGATCCTTTATTTTAAGAGCACAAGAACCTAGAGACAATTAACTTAACTTTACTTAAGATATTTTAACAATTACAAAAGTCTCAATTCAACTGGAACACGGAATGTTTTGGGTTAAACATGTCGCATTCGCTTTACTATGTATGCCATTATGTCTACAAATTAAAACAATATTAGAATCCCTGTATTTACAAAAACATTTATCTAACTATTATTTCAATGAATCTGAACAATTATTGCATATATATGATGAAATGCTAAACAATATAGATAACGCCACTGTAAAACTTAGCGGTAACACGTATGATCCAGATCCATTCTCATATTTTCACAAGGGGAATTTCACTGGACAAGAATATCCACCAAAGGAAAATGCAACTATATTAATGTTAGTTAGAAATGAAGAATTAGAAGGTGCATTAGAATCTATTAGATCGCTGGAAGATCGTTTCAATAAAGATTATCATTATGATTGGACATTTTTAAATGATGTTCCCTTCACTACAGAATTTAAAATTGCCACTAGTGCAATGACAAGTGGTAAGACACAATATGGATTGATACCAGTAGATGATTGGAATAGACCAGATTGGATCAATGATGATAAATTTATTCAATGTATGAGAAAGATGGTTGAAGATGATGTAATATATGGTGAATCTATATCTTATCGTAATATGTGTAGATTTAATTCAGGTTTCTTCTTTAGACAAGAATTATTAATGAATTATGATTATTATTTTAGAGTTGAACCAAACGTGGATTATTATTGTGATTTCCCGTATGATCCATTTAAAATATTAAGGGAACGTAACGCAAAATATGGATTCATAATTTCTTTATATGAATATGAAAGTACTATACCAACTCTATGGAAAACGGTTGAAGATTACATTGAAAAGGATAATGGAACAGATGTTCATATGGATACAAATCATATTGATTTCTTAACAGATAAATCAAGAATTGGTATTTTCGGTCCAGTAACAGAATCTCATTCAGATTATAACTTATGTCATTTTTGGTCAAATTTTGAGGTTGGTGACTTAAATTTCTTCCGTAGTGAAAGATATTTAAAATTTTTCAATCATTTAGATAAAGAAGGTGGATTTTATTATGAAAGATGGGGGGATGCACCTGTCCATTCAATTGGGTTATCATTATTATTAAATCAAGAAGAAATTATTCATTTTGATGAAATTTCATATTATCATCCACCATTTAATAGTTGTCCAACAGCAAATTATGCTAGACTTGATCAAAGATGTGTATGCAATCCAGACAACGAATATAATATTGATATTCAAGTCCATAGTTGTTTAATGCGTTGGTGGAAAAATGGTAGTGGTAAGTATTTTATGAAAGAAGGTTGAAATTTTGAATATATTAGACAGACATGTATATATGATAAATTCGATGTAATAATAATAACATTAAATATATTCGTATGCTTTATTTATATAATAATTTACAATAATATAGAACAAAAAAATATAGGAAGAAGACAAATGGGGATTATATATTTCAAAAAAGGTACAAATTTTGTCTAGTATAAAGTTTCCAAATTAGATAATTCTTTGAGCGTTCTTTCTAATTCATCATCCGAGATTTTATTTGTTAAACTTGGTATTAAAGTCTTTGCTTCATCTGCAGTATCACAAGCTAAAGAACCTAATTGGGCAATTTCAAAAGGATGTAAATTTGTTGATTTTAATAATTGAATAACTGCACCAACAGTTTCTTGATCTCTAAATCTTGAAAAATTAGTTAAATATTCCATTGTATTTTTCAAATCTTTATTATTACCACCAGTTGTTTGTTCTAATAAAGTACCAATAGATTGTAATTCATTTTCACGAGTTTCATTTCTCATAAATTCAACATTATCAAAATCATCAGTAGTTTCATTTTTAGCTACATCTGAATTTTTAAAAGCTTTACGACGTTCAACTAATGCTTCTTTAATAATTAATCTAGCTTCACTTAAATTTAAAGCAATTAGTTCTTCTTCTTCACCTTGATGATTAATTTGTTTTAATTGAAATTCATGACCTAATGATAATGTAGCTGCATTTTCTTCTTCTTCAACTTTCTTTAATCTACGTCTACTTGTTTGGAACGTCGATGTGGAAATATTCATAATGTATATATATGTATGTGTGTAAGTGTATGGACCTAGTGATACCACGTTAAAAGTTGTAATATCTGTGTTACACTGAAGAATTTAGTGTATTTCTATATAAATTTGTTGTTATTATCAAAATTTTAATAATTTTTCAGTTTCCGTTGCTTGTTAAGGAAGCGAGTGCGAAACGAAACCGAAACATAAACTAAAGCCCTATAAACATACCATAGGGTTATATACACACCCTAACCGTCAGAGTAAATCTATCGTAGACGGATATTGTATTGTAAAGGTATATATCAATAGTCAAGTACAACACCACTGAACTTGAAGTATAGATTAGACGGGTTATACATGATATCTAGATTATGAGTTGATGTTAATGTTCATATATTGTATGTTTTTTGTAGTTATAAATAGTCATTGATATGTTATAATCTAGAAGTTTCAGAGACGAAATAGCCGCTGAGCAGCTACGACTTCGGCGGTTATTTTACAGAACAAAGAAAGAGAAAATGGAAAACAAGGATACATAAACGAGAGAGTAGAACCAGAAATAGACAGGAAACACTTTTATACACCTTTCACATTTTTTGATGTTACGAACATTAGATGTAATATCCTTGATGGGTAGAAATTTATGAATACCAGTGAGAAAAACACAATGTATTAAACCATTATCACTGACTTCACCTCTATTAAGAATTGCGAAATATTGTATTACGACTCATCAGATGATAGACCATATAATACGTAATAGTTCTGATCTCAGAAGCTAAACTATTTAATTAAGAAAGTTTAATTATATGTGTTATACACTCTGACGCAAGCCATAAAATGATTCTACTATACTAACATATGAAGGGCACTGATTATTATTGAAATATTTACCGTTGAATTATAATTACAACTGTTCTTTACACCAGATCATCAAAACGAAGAAATAACCTCTCGGATATCACAGGTTCCGTTTGTTCTTGGGTACGTTTTGACACAGTAGGATATTTCCTAATTCAATTATTGTTAACGAGTAATTTTGAAAGACAAATGAACAATCAAAATTTAACGAAGTAAGGAGGGAATAAACAAACAGTTAACTGGAGTTTCTAATAATGTCCTTTAATATTTTAATATAACTCTATGTGTTGTACGCTGGTTTGTCCATTGCTGAAGTTACTCTAAATCCCTTTTTTCGGTAAGTTCCCCCTCTTGTAAAATTGACAGAGAAAGACACCAAAAGCTGAGCTCCCAAAAGTTCAAATGAAAAATTATTTTTTCACTCTTTTTAACGCAAAGCGAAGGGGGGAACGATTTGAAGATTGACACTAAAAATTACGGACAACTTCAGCAATTCTTGTGACTACTTCATAGTTACTGCACCAATTTGGCGAAAAAGAGGGTTTAATTTGTTAACTCCCTTTTTTTTTTTATTTTTTTCATTTTTATCATAGTGATGAATTCACCAGCTATTATTATTATGTAGTTGAATCTTTCTTTTAACGGAATATCGACCCCCTCCCTTTCTTCTGCTCTTTTCACTGTGAAAAATTTGAGATCAGTTGCGCGGTTATTACACTTTAGGAACCTTCAAAAGGGCTATCCCATTTTCTTAAAGAAATATTGAATGGAGTTAAACTAGCAAACTTTTAAATGAGAAATAACCAAAGAATATTACATATAATTATTAACACTCTTTAACAATCAAATAATTATAATACTTCTTGATTAAAAAAGAGGTAACTGGCCAATTTATCATTTTAATGCATATAAAGAGTTTCATTTAAAGTACAAAGAGAAAATTTTCAACAAAAAAAAAATAGATATAGGTTTAGAATTTAATGATGGAGCAGATATCGGAGATTCCTCTTGAAGAAACAGATCCAATGGATAATGGTTCAAATCAACAAAATGCACCATGGAATGATAATGATGTTGTAACAGGAACAAACAGTACAGGACAAGCTCCCACTAGTCATTCATTTCAATTTACTAATCCATGGGATAATCAAAAGATTCCACAACAACAAGCACAAGCACAACAAGTTGCTGCTCAACAGCAACAAATGCAATTACAGATGCAATCTACAGCTGATATGCAACGACGTAAATCCAGTTTAGTGATACCACCTGCAAGAGCACCAGGTCCAAATCCTTTCCATTATGATGCTTTATTAATGAATCCAAATATGCCGATGCCAGAACTATATCCTCAACAGGTCCCTCAGCAACAAATGCATAGACCAAGTGTAGTATTTCAACAACAAGAGGCTAACCATATTCAACAAATTATGCAAGCACAACAAGCACAACAGAAACAGATAAGCACAAGATTATTACCATCCTTATATAATTCTCAAGATTATAATCGTAGGCAAAGTGTTGCTGCTACTCATTATAATCCGAATAATTATTATCAACAACCAACTCAAAAGAATACTTCGAATAGTGCAAACAATAGTAGTACGAATTTACCAATGATTGCACCATATCGTAGACTGAGTGCATTCCCAACAGCCGCTACTGTAACCCATACATCTGCATTCCCACAACAGCAACAACCTAAACAATTTCAAATACCACAAATGCATGTAGTAACATCAAAACGTGATTTGAAACCACAAATTAATAAAGTACCTAAATATAGAAGAGCATCATTACATTCAAAGACAATATCACCCTTAATTGGATTAACTAAAAATCTTATAACAACATATCAATTATGTTCTTCTGAATTTGTATATCAAACTTCTAAAAACCCTAAACGTGTACTGACGAAACCAAGTGATGGGAAATATAATAATGGTTTTGATAATATTAATAGTGATTATATTTTATATGTTAATGATGTATTAGGTGTTGAACAAAACAGAAAATATTTGGTATTAGATATTTTGGGTCAAGGTACATTTGGACAAGTTGTTAAATGTCAAAATTTAATGACGAAAGAAATTATTGCAGTAAAAGTGATAAAATCTAAATCAGAATATTTGAATCAAAGTCTTACTGAAGTTAAAATTTTAGAATTAATTAACGAAAAAATTGATCCAAATAATAAACACCATTTTTTAAGAATGTTTGATTCTTTCATTCATAAGAACCATCTTTGTTTAGTATTTGAATTGTTAAGTAATAATCTTTATGAATTATTAAAACAAAATCAATATCATGGTCTTTCAATGCAATTAATTAAAATATTTACACGTCAAATGTTAGATTCATTATGTGTCTTAAAGGATAATAAATTAATTCACTGTGATTTGAAACCTGAAAATATTTTGTTATGTTCACCAGATAAACCAGATATTAAAATTATTGATTTTGGTTCCTCATGTGATGAAACAAAGACAGTTTATACATATATTCAGTCTAGATTTTATCGTGCCCCAGAAGTTATATTAGGTATACCATATTCGACAAGTATTGATATGTGGTCATTTGGCTGTATTGTTGCAGAATTATTTTTAGGTATACCAATATTTCCTGGTGCATCTGAATATAATCAAATTTCTAGAATTGTCAATTCTTTAGATTATCCACCAAATTGGATGCTTGAAATGGGTAAGAATACTTTAAAATTTATGATCAAGAAAGATCAA